>CM076576.1:883295496-883583899 GCA_034641835.2 Pinus albicaulis
AAAAATGGCCTCCATTTTGTTTACCCAAACGATGGCACCCCGATGGTCTTTACCATCATATGTAGGTAATTTACTTTTAATTCTAAGGAAATTCCCTTCTGGTGATTTAGTGCAGTATTGACTTCCTTCAAACTGTATTTGTGGTATTCGTCCTTGAAAATTCCTTTGGAAGTCGCGATCTGGAGAAATCCCTTGTAGGATTCTTAAGCTATCTGCCATATCCCTTAACGTATCTTTTATATCCGAGAGTTCCTTGGTCGTTTCATCCTTCTTGTTTGTTAACTTTTCAATGTTGCTTTCGCAGTCATTTATCCTTTTTGTATCGTCATTGTCCTTTGCCATTTTTTTTTTCTTCTTAGGAGCGATTTTTTTTTTTTTAATTAAATTAAATTATAAGTTTTTATAAATTATATATATATATATATAAAACATATAAATTATATATTATATAACTAAAGCTGTTGTATCGTATTTTTTAAAATGATGTATCGTATATTCCAAATGCCGTATCGTTTAATGCATATGAATCTATAGTATTTTTAAAACGTGTATGTATTTAATATTTGTATCGAATATTAACGTTGTATCGAATTTTTTTTAAACGCGCATGTGAATTTTTATGTATCGTTTATTAACAACTCAATGATATATATATCCGCAATGCATTTAACACCCAGCGTAATGCGTTCGAATAGGTTCGATGTCGACAAAATGGACGCGATTGTTGAGGTCAATGAATTACTGAGCGGTGACGACAGCACAAGCATGGAATGCGTACGATGGCAATTGACTGTCTGAAACTAAACAGTATGCGTACGACGAAAAACCGGCACAAGATTGTTGAGGTGGCAGTCGGAAGAGATGGTGGGGGTTCTCGGGTGAACGATAAGAGGGATGGACATACGGAAAGCGACGGATGGAGGAAAAGATGGAGAAAGCAGACGAGAATGTGGGTGCTGACAAGGTTGTGCAGCGATTTTGCTGAAAGACCCACCTGGCTTTGATACCACTGAAACGTCTTTCCTGTACGTTAGATTTCTGGGCAGCTAGATAATCAGTTAATTTCTGAATTCTTGATTGTTTCTCAATGTAAGAGATATAATTATTTATTAATATATGATGAATGATGATTACAAGGCTGAGGCGGTGCTCCTTTAAATAGGAGTTGACTGGCCACGCCCAATTTAAAGAGACACGTCCTTTAGAGAATGATGCCTCTTCATTTCATTTAATTAATTATTTAACTAATAATTATATTCATAATGACAAACCTTGTTTCATTTTTTAAGGAGCTTGACACAAGACAAGGAACTATGCTCCGACGACCTTGTTTCATTTTTTAAGGAGCTTGACACAAGACAAGGAACTGTGCTCCGACCGACTTCATCATAATGAACAAGAAGTCATTGCTTCCAAGAGTTCCACACCAGATGGGAGGAAATCATCCTGGAAGTCAGGACCCAATGCCTCCAGCACTCGATGCACGACGGCATCATCACTGAGCACATGCACGGGGTAAGTAGCCACATAGTTGACTTGCGGCGGAGCAGATACAACGGGTGGATAGAAACCAGGAGGGGGTGATGGCGGACCAAATGCCATATTAGGACCAAAGAACGAAAGCTGATCAATGGTCACGATCCGTCCTTCATGTGGAAAGCACACCACGCGAAAGAGGGAGGAGACAAGGGCTCCCATGGCATAGGTGTAATCGCGCCCCAGCAGCAGATTGAAATCCAAAGGGCCTGGAACGACCATCGCCCATGGACGGCTTTACTCTCCCAGCAACAGAAACTTGAAGGGATCCCCAACGGTTGACTCGTCCTTCGTTAAAAGCGTCACATTCTCAAGTGAATCTAAGGCAAGCGCCGTGCGAACCGAAGCTTGCTGTGTAGTTGATGACAGAACACGAACAGAGGCACCTTCGTCATACGGTGGATGGTACAACTGCATCAAGAGTTAACCGTGATCTCGAAAGTGGACATAAGATGAAGCAAATCCTGCAAATCGATTCCAGTCAAAGGAAGCGACCAAACTACGCGGAGGGGCTACCATCGAAATGCGAAGGTCTTCCCCTGATGTTACGGAAGAAGAAGCATCCTCCATAACCTCCATCTCGAAGGCGGGAGGGACATCCTCCGGAGCCTCCATCATGGGAGGCGGAGGAGCAGCTTCTTGAAACACATGGACAGGAGAATCTTTCTCCAAATCTGAAGAATCTGAAGAAACCAGAAGCACATGAGGGTTATGAGATCCACTCTCGACAGAAAAGACCTGGTGCACCGTAGATGGGGCCAGTTCAACCGATCCCACGACCAATGGTTGGTCAGGGATGGATTCGTGAATTTGAATTTCTGGGGGAGTGGGATCGACCAAGGATGACTCTTGACCAATCGTAAGATCAGCTGGCGGAGGACTCACAGGAAGCCGATTATAACCAGGTGGAAGTCGTGGTGTAGAACCGGTCGGGTTGTCCAAAACTCGCTTGGCTTCATCCATATAAGGACAAAGGTGAATGGCATGATGCCCTTCACACAACTTACAGGGATTGGTGATCTTACCCTGCTTCTTAGGAGCCTTACCAGTGCCCCCAACCTGACTCCCGGAAGCCAAAGACAACGGTGGGCGACCGTTGGACCATACTTCGAGTACCTTGGGAATGCCAGGGCAGTCACGAAGAAGATGGTCTCCCGTGCACAACATGCAGGGGAACTTGACTTTCCAAGGAGGGTTGGAAGGTTTATCAAGAGGAGATATCTCGGAGGCAGTAGCCGTACATTTAGCCTCTCGCTTATCGTACTTCTTCTTCTTCGTCTTCTTCTTCTTCTTCTTAGCCACCTGGTTACTTGAATCCAGACTTTCACCAGGCGAAGAGGAGGAGGAGGACTCAGAAACAGGCGAAGAAGGGGAGAGGTCCACCTTAGAATCAACATGATGTGGTTCGGGTGGAGGAGCTGATTGACTAGTAACTGAGACATTCGGAACGACAGAGGTTGAGAACAACCAAACAGGCAACCCAACAGTTAACCCAGGAAGGGACAACGTTGCCATATAAGGAGCACCAACATTTCCAAAAGGAGGAAAATGACCAGGATTCCCTTCTGAAGGGATTCCTTGGTTGGTAAACTATGAAAAAGTTGCCATCAACACTCAAAACCACACACGGGCTGAAAAAAGAGTTTAAGACACACGATCAAACGGCCAACAAGCAATATCTAAACGGGCGTGTAATCGTGGGCGATTAATTTTACCACATTGGAAAGTAAGAAATTCTACCGTTTCATATTTTAAGAGTCGAGAAACGATAAAAATATGACTCTATCTCTTTCAGAGTTGACACAAGCATGAAAGGACAAGCGCTTGACGGTCTTTTCAAGTTTAGGGAGTCAGAAAAGACCAAATGACTGCTCAGGAAAAACTAGGCACAAAGGGTGTACCAAATATCCGTGAACTGCAATATACACCTTTGTTTCAAAAATGAAACAGAAATCGACCAAGGACTTTCCGTACGTGCAGGTAGTCTCCCCGAATGCTGTGTTCGGTGTATCACGGGTATAGGGCGGCAGACTCGGCTCCCTGTGGATAAAGGATTGAAAACCTATAGGGGTCTCCCTTTATATACGCGACGGTACGGGGAGCGCAAGTCCGTACTAGCGCTGTCTAAAGCCAACAGGCGAACGACAGCTGCTAGGTTTAACGACGCTGGAACACGTCTCTAGCCTAGACCTTCTAAATATGTTTCGTTAAGTTCCAATGTTGCCTTAGGTTAATTGAATAAATTTTACAGTTGATCTTCAATTAAGTTTCAATTTCCAGGCCCTATCGTATGTAGTGTCTCGAAAGACTCCTAAATGCAAGCTATATGAGAAAAGAAAACTTTTAATTTGATGAATGCTATCTAGTTAAGGGAAGAGCTTCAAGCAATGATGCAACAAATAGCAAAACTGAAAATGAAACTTTTCCAAACTAGATGATTTTCACTATCCAAAAGTATTCTAAAACATTCAACGAAGCAAATTATGCAATGTAATCTATGCAAAATTCTTTTTCCGAAAACTATGCAATTGTAATCTATGCACAATTTCCTTTTCTTTTCAAATAATACGAATGCACTCAATGCATTTTTTGATGAAATGAGAATCTACTTAATGCATACTTTCAATAAAAGAGAATGCACTCAAAGCGATTTCTAGTTTTCAATCATTAAACAATGTAATCTAAGTTCAATGATGGATCTCAAAAATACTTTTCAATGCAATGTGATCTAATGCATTTTAACAAAAAGAACACTTTGAGACGAAAACTAAATAAACGCAAATCTCCTTAATGAAGGATGAAGGCAAAAGAGATGCAAACAAACACTAAGAATGCAACCGTTGTTTCAAAATACTTTGTGACAAAATCCCTCAAAAGTTGACAAGACATATGCGGTCAAACACAAAAAGGACTTCCAAAGCAAGAGATCAAAACAAGGCATTCATGACTTTTACATCAAACAATCATAGAAAGAAGACATTCCAAATAATGAGCAATGTAATCTATGCTCATACAGAGGAAATACCCGAAGGGAAAGACGCACTGTTGAAGGATTAAGGGAAAAAAACTCAATTTTCATACACCCTGAAAGTGGCCCGACTTGTACATTGACAACTAGCGCCACTTGGCGCGACTTTTACTTGAAAACTAGCGCCAATGGCCAAGTGGCGCGGGTTGCTAACTGACAACAAGCGACACTGCCTGAAAATGAAAAAACAAAGAATTTCTCCCAACCAAGACCAGACTTCCCACTTCAAGCTGAATCTAAAACAAACCCAGAAGCAAAGTACTGACCAAAAGAAGCTTCCGAACAAGGGTAACCCTACCACCTACAGGAAATGGCGCGACTGTCTGGCTGTAATCCGTGCCAGACAGGGAATGGCGCGAGTGATAAACGGACTACCAGCGCCAATGCAAAAACATGTGTTTTTAGGGGTCTGTTCAGGAAATGATAAACAGGAGAAATGTTGTCCTCATGGAAAGGGATGCAATGAAGGTATTTTCAAGGCTTGACATTGCTCACAGGTCACATAATGGGTCCTCCATTGTGCGGGACGGGGAATGGTAGGGACGGTGACAAATTACTGTGTAACAATTACTTTCATGGAGTCTATCCCGAGTCCCTTCGCACCCCGCTATAGTCCTCCATCCTTCATTGCTTGGTCCCTCTCTCGTGTCGATCATTATGGCCTTCAGTCCCACTGTCCCCTATCCCTAATGATATTGTGTCAGTCACTGCCAGGTCATCCACGCTATTTATGATCTAACAAGGGAAGTCGTCCGTTCGCTACTCATTTCCCCCCATTTCATCATCATCATTGGTGTCAGTCTGTCAGTCACTCTACTATTTTCTCTCGTGCCTTAGTTAGGGATCCCTTATTTCCTCACCTATGGCAGACCTCCTTCTGTCGACATCATCTTATTCATTCTAGAAGACAGGTCTAGAGGGTGGTGTACCTTGGTTCCAGTTTCCACTCTTGTTCGGTGCCTCGGATCAGGCAAAGAAACTCCTCATGGCCCTTTGACTTGATTGTTTATCAGCTCTAGCTCCTGTTCAGCATGATCGAGATCCATATATTCGATGGTCCAGTGATGCAGCAGCTGACATCGGTGATTCCCGGGTGTGTGTGAGATGTCTCAGCCCTCATGAGGGGGTGGCCCTACAGGTAGCCCCCCACACACTTATATGACCTCTTCATTACAGCCTTCGATGCAGCTCCATACATTTGATGATGTCGGCCTCAGCCGCTTGCAGCGCCTTTTTGTTTACATGTATCAGTCAGAGTTCCAGAGCCCTTTCCTATTTTTAGGGGCATCTGGGTTGTATTTATATCTCATGTACTCAGACATTATTGTACAAGTCCTGGCTGTTATCCCAGGCACAATATGTATGTGGGATTCATTATCGTGTTATTTATTTGGCTCATTTTTATGCCAGCATTATGCCATCTCGTGGTTTTCCGGACGCCTTATTTTTTGTACTATTGCCTTGGTAGGCATAGGTATGTCTCCCCCGCCGCCTATAGCAGGTACTCACTTATCAAAAAGACTTGTCGCACCTGCAAGTCACCTCCTCAGGGTCTAGTTCTTTCAACACGTTGGTCACCTTACAATCCTCTCTCTTTGACTTCCCCGTGGTTGTCTAGTGATTGAGTTCTTACAACGTACTTTGGTCATACAATTAACTCCTAACGCTCGCATGCTGGGGGGCAATCTGTTACACCATTTTTTGGTCATCTAATCCATTGTTATTAGATGGACCCAAGTACACCAATTAAGACCAATTTTACCCCAAATAAAATCACATTCACTATGAAAAATAACTTAGTAAACCACCTTTATTAAGTTGTTTATGGTCTAAACAGGAAACCCCATGGGGAAACATTAAATAAATCCATATTTATTTTATTTTTCCTCAAGGAATAATTAGTTAAATAGAAATTTAATTAATATTCCTGGTTATATATAACCCAAAACAAGGAAATTAATTAGATAAATCATTATTTATCTTATTATTTTCTAATAATAACTATTTAAACATTATTTAAATAATATTCTTTGTTAAATATGACTACATCTCCCTTAAATAATTAAATAAATCATTATTTATTTGATTATTACTCAACCATATCCTTAAAATGATAAATAAATCATTTTTTTATTTATCATTACTTAATCACATCCTTAAAATGATAAATAAATCATTTATTTATTTATTATTTACAAATAAGGAGATTTGACTCAAGTCAAATTTCTTTTCCCTCCAACAAATATAATAAAATATTCCATAAAATTTGGATCTCGATTTGGTTAATAATATTTTAATTATGCACCAATATCTAGACTAACTCAATATTTTGTTATAAATAGAAGGGTTTTCCCATTCATTTGTCACCTTTTGTTGCCTAAAGATCACTCTGGATCTCAACTCTTGGTCTGGCTATTGATCCACTATCATAGCCATATTTTTCCATTTTTGTCTGGGTTTTCTACACCATCAAGAGAGAGGAATTCTAAATCTGAAGTGCTGAGGACTTACAAGAACCCATCCCATTGAGGAGAACAGGGAACAACCTCTTGTGTTTTCCTCCCAAGTGCCATTAATAAAAATTTCATTGGATGTAATATTGTCTTGTCTATTGGATATATGGAGTAAATATTATTTTTCTATAGTTTAATGTCTTCTAATGCATAGATCTAGATTTTTGCAGCATTTTTCTTGATCATCTAACTATAGATCTGAAGATATTAGCAATCATTTCTGCTGTTAGGGCTGTTTGTTATGCGTAGCTAAAGTGGTATTTTTTCGTACGCTTCGAATCAAGATTCATACTAACAGTGTTGTTCAAGAAATTCATACCCCTTTCGCTCATCAGGATCTTCAGATGCCCAAACCGTGATAAATATGTTCAAACATGAATTTCGTCAATGTATATGCACTACATTTTTTCACCGGTTATGCCTCAGCTCATCGAGTGAGGTAATCTGTCGTAGTTATAATGTACCACACACTTGTTTTCTTCCTAGGTGGATCAATCAGTCCCATGAAGTCAATTTCCCTTTTATCAATTTCCTGCAAAGTAATGGCATTGCACCCCTTCGCAAAGGTTTACCAATCCTCTAACAAACATCACAAGAACTACAATATTTCTTTGAATCCTTATGCATCGTAGGCTACCAAAGTGTAGCTCGTAGAATCCTCTGCACAATGGCCTTTCTTGCGTAGTGACATCCAGCATATTTTCCATGTGCTTCAACCAAAATAATGTGTTTTTCATGCTCAAGAACATATCTTCGCATAATATTTTCTGACCCGATATTCTATAGATGCCTTACAATCAGAGTAAAATATCTTGCATTTACTACTAGCTCTTTTCTCTACTGCGTAGTGTACTCCGTAGCTGCAAAACCTGTAGTCAGAAGCTAAATGATATCCAGAAAGTGTTCATCTACAAACCAAATAGCGAAAAAATGTGCATCAGGTAATCCTTCCTTAATATTCATCGACTCTTTGCCAGTCTCGATCCTAGACAAATGATCAGGTACGACATTCAAATGTCTGGGCTTGAAAATTACCTCGAAATAATTCTCTTGGAACAATAATAGCCATCAGAAAATCTTCCCCCCCAACACAGACTTGTTGACTAGGTATTTCAAGGAAGAGTGGTTTGTGAACATTTTGAAGTGCACACCTAATAGATAATGTCTGAATTTTTGCAACGCATATACCATGGCCAGTCCTTCACGCTCTTTTGTGGAGTGATTCTGCTTGACCTTAGACAACTTCTTTCTTGCAAAAGAAACGGGGTGATCTAAATCACCTTCTCCTGGCTGCGCTAAGACAAATCCCAAAGCTATGCAAGACGCATCGACATGGACATGAAATTCCTTCTTCTAGTATGGAAAGACTAGAATAGGCGCAATTACCATATTTTCTTTCAACACATCAAGGCTCTTCTAAAAATAATCATCCCAGTAGAACCTGACATATTTCTTCAATAATTTTCTCATCGATGCAGTGATATGCGCATATGCCCTGATATATTTCCTATAATAACCAATATTCCCAAGCGTCATGCATAGATGCTTCACATTTGTCAGTGGCTCCAAGTTGATAATCACAATGATATTTTTAGGGTCTACCATCAACCCCTGTTTGCAGAAAATATGCCCCAATAATATACCATATGGCACACAGAAAATACACTTATTCAGGTTCAAGGAGATCTAATATTTCCTGTAGGTATCCAACATCAAGCGCAGACTAGAAACATGCTTCTTTAATAGTCCGAAGACTGTCTAGTCATCAAATTACACTTCCAAAAACTTGTGCATATATTCTTTAAATGTTGCGACAACGACTCTGGAAAATATAGATGGAGAGTTCTTTAATCCAAATGGCATGATGGTGTGCTGAAATGATCCCAATTCAGTAGCGAAGGTGGTCTTTCTCCTATCTTCAAGTGCAATTATGATTTGGTGGTATCCTGAGAATCCATCTGTAAAGGAGTAGGCCTCTTGCCCTCCCACATTCTCCAAATCTTCATCAGTGAATGGTGTTAGAAACGGATCATGGACACATGCATCATTCAAATTTCTGAGATCAATAAAAATCCTTATTTCCCCCTTAGTTTTCTTTTCCTAGACCACCATATGGCTAACCCACTCAAACTCCTCTACAAGTTCAATAATGGCAACAACAAGAATTTTTTCGAGTTCCTCCCGCACTTTTTCTTTATATTTTGGGTTCAACAAATATGGGCACTGCTTGATCAGCTTCACATCATGCTTCAAAGTGATGTGCATAACTCCCAAATCTCCTATAATTCCTTTCAGCACAGAGAACTTGATCGGGAATAGATCCTAGTACTCATGCAACAATTCAGTGCCCTTGCTCACTGTGTCATCGTCCAATAGTTCCCAATATTCGCGACCTTGGGCTTTGCTTCTGAGCCTATGTTGACTTGCTAAGTCTTGATAGGTTACGATATGTCTGGCATATCTACTTTAGGACCTGCAACCTCACACTGTCCTTCTAATTTAGGAATATTGACGTTATGTGGATCATCCTCACCTTCTTCCGTAGTCATATTGTAAAATTTTCGGGCTTTTTCTAACTGCGCAACCAAATTAGGCTGTACCAAAGCCATTAGATTAATGGTAATTCAGAATAATCCCACTTTGACCTCATGAAGAGCATCATTAATACAATCCTATCCATTTCCGAAGTTATAAATCAATAAGAAACCTTCTGTCATTTCATACAAATCTGTGGTGCCATGGCGCAACTCTGTTTCAAGATACCACTATTGAGGTATCATATCTAAGGAATTAAAGAAGATATGCACCCATTCTGGTTGAGTTTCTTTGCCCAAAGCTATAGTCCAATGAGATAAATGGTCATGGGGATAATCTTTACCATTGTACTTCTCTGTGATTTTAGTGTCTACATGACCAAACTTGAGTCTTATCAGTTTGCAAAATTCCTTCCATCCTCCCAAGCTTTATTTGTGTGCACCCCACCGTCGGGTTGGAGTGGAACTCAAGATGAAGTCCAAAGATTCATATTTTTGTTCTTCAGGTACCTTCTACTCAAACTTTTCTATAAATAAGACAACATTCCTAGTTCCATCATAAAATGGCAAGTCACATACCTCAGATGTGACGTAGCTAAGCACTTTGGTAACTCTGTTAGACCACTTAGTAGATATTTTATGCAAGCGGTTCTACCGATGTTCCAATTCCTCATCGGAGTCTGAAACACATGAACTATCACACTCCCAACTTATTCTACCATCAGTTATAGGATTATTCCAATCTTCATCCTGCATAGTGATCTTATAGATCCGATCAAGATCAACATCACCATATTCATGTTGGAAAATTTCTATATAGCGCGCACCTTCAAAGGGGTCCAAAGGAACAATGACCATAGTACCATTATTTTCAAATACCATCTGTATATTTTTAAAATTGATTACAACATCCATGTCATAAGCCCAATCAAACCCAAGAAATGCAGGATACATATTTAAATCATCAACAATCTCAATAACTTCAAAATCGGACAATACACTTGCGCCATCAATATCTACGCTGGTGCCACTTAGTCAACCCATAGGAATGATATTCTGTTGATTATCCATCCTTAGCTGAATTGGTGAATATTGCAGCTTAGGTCTCCCCATCCGTTCCCATGTTTGTTTTGGTAAAACATTGGCATTTGATCCAATATCAAGGATTACTTGGTCCATTTCATAATCACCAATTTGTGCAATTAGCTGCATTTCTCTTCCATTTCTTTTCTTATGTTTGTAGACCTTATGCACTGCACGCTATTCTAGTTGTTTGTATTCTTTACCACAACATTTTTCAATCAACTCCTCCAATCCCTGCACAAATTTATGATCCTTGAGAAACTTCATACAAGTCTTCAAGAAATATGTCAGAATGGATGGATCAACTTCCTGGGATTGAGTAATCTCCTTGGGTTTATTCTTCAATGGAATCAGTTGTCTCTGCATTGTTGATGTTGAAGATCCAAGGCTCATAAAATTATTCTTCACGTCCATGAAGGTTTCTCATTCGCGTGTACATCAAACCCATTATTATCGTCTCCAACTTTCTGGACCCATGTGTCCTCCATATGTTTCTTTCCTTCCACTTTATCTTCTCCCATATTTATACCACTTCGTGTTACTATGTTGACACTTAGATATTATTTGTACAGTTCAAATCTCATCATTTGTATGTTCGGGCAGGCTGCTGATTTCACTTTTCTTACATTTTAGCCAATAACGTAGGACAATTCTCTATTTCATGATCAAATTCACGATAATATATACAATATACAACAATGAGATTTTGACAATCCCTGGAAAAATTTCCAGGCTAACCACAATTATAGAATATGATATGTTTTCGACGTTGTCCAACGCCTCCTCCTCGGACACACCCTTAGCCTTGGAAACCTCCAAGCACTGTTGGCGAACCTAGATCTTCATGGCCTTAGACTTGCACTAGGTATACTCCACGACTCTGCATCATTAGAACATAATTGCGACAATTTTTGTCATCATGTCCCACCGAACTACAAAAATTATAGAACAATTACTTCGGTGAGCAGATGTACTTCTGCAGTAGTCTGTGGAGTGTTATCCTGCAACTTCACACAAGCTACACCAGAAATTTGGTCCCACATTTGGTCCTATGCTTGGCCTAGGCCTCAATGGACTGGGCATCTTGGTGCCAAAGTAATCTCTAAAATCAAGACACTGATCCTTATGGAAGCCCTCCGCTTTTCACTTTATGGACCAAACTTCTACGCAAAATTCTTTGCCCTTCTTCAAATATTGAAGTTCCATATGTAACCTTGCTAACTGAGTTTGAATATGCTGAACCCCTATGTTAGTATCTGCTACTGGAAAAGCTTCTAACTTTGCATTGTGCCCTCTGCTCCTCGATCTACGGATTTTTTCTCAAAATATCTCATTGAGGGGTACTTTTTCCAACAATGGTTGTATCCTTTACTAAAATATACTTCTTCCACTATTTAAAAGATTGCATAATGGAGTACATCTCCTTATCATAAGTGGGGTATATACAAACAACATCAGATAGTGTTTCACTATGATAGGCCATCAGATGTCTATGTTGAGTGAAGACTACACTAAAAACAAAGTTAGAGTAATGGTAGAATTTGAGGTACCTAATAGGCCTCCTAAGGAAAATAATAAAATAATAGTAAAAATAATAAAATAAGAGTTCTTATTTTTTAAAGAAAAAGAAATAAAACTACTTTTTTAATCGTACTTTTTACTTACCTCCTTTTAATTTTATTGAAATTTTAAGTGTGGCCACTCATTGGATGCAAAATTAGATTCTACATTCAATGAATACATGCTACACATACTTTGCATGAAACCTATTGAGAAAAATTTAAAATACATAAAAACAACACGTTTCTTTAAAGAAACACATTTTTTCATGTTTTTTTTTTTTTTTTTCTCAATGAAGGTCTACTCAAAAGTATGTATAGTGTGTACTTGTTGGAATTGGAACCTAATTATTCTTCCAATAAATTCCCACACTTGAAATTTGAGTAAAAATATAAGGATATAACTCAAAAATATGATTAAAAATGTATTTTTTTCATTTCACTCCAAGAATATTTACCCATGGGAGTGACAAAATCATCTTGAATCCTATTGGATTTTTCAAAGTTGATTTTGTTATTAAAATTTTTATATTGAGGCCATTTTTTACCTCAAAATTACCCCTGTGGGAATTTATCTCAGTATCAAATAGTTTTCGTAGGTCTAGTAGAGTGAGTAGTGGTGCAAAGTAAAATTAATGTTTAGATCCTTGAATGTTTTTTTGTTGTGCCTCAGACAAGGAAAACTTGGCTTTAACTCTACCTTTGTTCACTTGACTTAAGAAAAGTGATATGTGTTACACGGTATTTTGTCGCATTCCTCAGTCCTTATCCTAAGTGTCGTATTTTGTGTCGCTCATACCACAAACGTCACAAAGAGACAAAAGATGTGAAAAATTATTCATCTTGGATAACATGCTTAAAATATCCCTGAAGATAATAACATGATTCAAATATCCCCCAAATACCTAAAAGAGAAATTCTTTGAAGCCTTTCTGCAAAAGTTTGTAAAAAACCCTAATTTACAAGTCCAACACGATTCTCCCCTACATACCCTCGCGCTTGTCACCCTGTCCCTAAATTGTGAACAACACTGGAAACATGGGAATTAAACAATAAAGTCACATTGGTCCTCTTCAGGAAGGTTCTCTAAAAATGGAGCAGAACTTTGTCCTCTAGAACTCTCGAGAACAAATGCCTCATACTTGTTGGTTGAGGATATGGTCGAATACTCCCATTTTTGACCCTTCATTTTATCTCCAAATATTTTCCCCTTTGATATAAGGTCTTTCCCCCTCATTAGTGGATCCATAACCTCTCTAGCTCTGCTATAAAAGGGTACCATGCTAGTGAGTCTTGGTTGGTCATTGCTTGTTTTTATTCTTCTGCCTGATTTCGCCTACATGCTGTCGATTTGACGAGGAAGGAGAAGAGTTTGAAGAGCTTGGCTTGGACTTGGATTTCCATTCCCAAGGAGGCCTCCATGATCAAGGCATCGATTCTAAGCTTCCATTTTTTTATTTAATAATACAAAGTATGCTTTGCTTCCTACAAACCTGTTAATATTAAATGGTTTAACATGATATTCCTTAATCTATTATGTGGTTTACTTTCAAATATATATATGCTATGTCTCTTTTGTTTGTTGTTGCATGATATTTCTTGTAGGTATTTAGACGCAGAAGGAATAACGAGGAGCGAGCCTAGAAGCGAAAGGATTGACATCGACGTCGAGGAAACAAATGCATAGGAGTGAGGTAGGTCATCTAACTCTCTCATGTTATTTCGATGTTAAACTAGGAAAACTTGTATTCTTTGTCACGGTTGTTGCTAGACCCACTCATTGAGTTAGAGGAATCGCTTCTTTCCGAAGAAGGGATTTTCCTGCATAAAAAATTGGTGACTCCGCTAGGGGGCCTACACCTGTTTCGTCCTCTTCTTGTTTGTGTCTCCATGCTTAGTTTGGCGAACCTTTGAATGACCGCTTGTGTGGTTTGTTTTTCAGTCTGTATTCTGGCTTGTAAGTGTTTTGAGGTATCAAGTCTAAATTTTTTCCTCAATAATTTTTTATTTTATCCCTATTTTCGTTGCTCAGTGCACTTTTTAAAAAATACAGTCATGGTTCCAGCACTAGTTTTTGCTGGAACAATCATGCTGCAAACCACTAGTGTTAACTAGAGGTTTGCGCTGGTCTTAGAAAATAGAGACTTTTAGAGTTTCTTCTAGAAAATCCTTAGTGTATCGTAATCCTTGAAATAATTTTTTTACTTTGATTGTATTATTTTTTGCTTTGTTTGTCTCTAGTCTCTTGAAAAAGTGCAAATTAGTCTTATGGTTTAAGTGGTAAAATTTGTTTTTTGATTGAGTATTTTTGTTTCAAGTCAATTAAAATCTCTGTTTGCTGCTTGTATCATCTAAGAAATACTAGTTCTTTGCTTTAGAATAGTAATAACCTTTTTTTTAAAATAAATTGGGTTTTACATCTTTTTAGTTTTCATTTCAAGAATTACTTTTCATTACATGTGTAGAATTACTTGCATCAAATGTCTAGTTTTTGAAATTTCTTATTGGAAATAGATTACATTTTTTCAATAATTGAAATATTAAAAGTGCATTAGCTACATTAAGTGCATTTAATCATTCAAATTGAAAAATAAAAACAAAAAATTAATTTAAATACATGATAGTGAAAGTAGAAATGATTTTAATTTTGAATGAGTTGTATTTGGGATAGTGAAAGTGAAATCATCTTTACCTTTTAGAACTTGCAAAGTGAAAGCTAGTTGGGAGGGGATTTTTTCTTGCTGCATTTTGTTTGATGCATCACTCTTTGTGATCTCCTTCCTTATTAGTTTAGCTTTCATTGAAATCAAAGGAATCCTTTTCTCATATATCTGCATCATAGGAATTCAGGTGACATCACTTTGAGCCCAAAATCGAGACTTAAATTCATATCAACATTAAAATGAACCTAAATTAACCTAAGGATAATTTGGAATTAACACAAATATCTAGAGGTATAGGCTAGAGACGTGTTTCAGTATCGTTAAGCGTAGCAGCTGTCGCTAATAGCCTATGTTTCATTCCAGGGGTGATATCACGTCCTACGTACAGAATTATATAGGACTATGCTACACGTATGGTAAGTATACAGGGATGCTCTCATCGAACGGTTACACATTAGACAATTTTACAATAGAATAATATCCCACATACTATCACATATGTTTTGGGAGACCCCACTAGGTTGCAAACCTCCCATAGGTAATCAATTCAACCTCTTTGTAGACATGATACACCAAACAGAGCATTTGGGGAGATCACATGCCCATACTTCTTGGTTCTCCAGGAGGTATTCTCCAGTTCACGGATACCTGGTAATCCCTTCTGCCTAGATTACCCTTTTATTTATTTATTTTGTTTAATTCTAAACTTTTTTTTCCATGAAAACATCCTATCCATGCAGTACTCATTTTCCTCATCATGGCTTGTTAATTAAAAATTTTAATTTCTCAAAAGAGAATTCATCTATCCTTTGATTGATCTTATCAAAAGGTCATCATGGCTAAATATTTGAATTCGCCTCATTCATCCCCCGAAGGAACTCAAGGACCCCATCCTGAGATTTTGCGTTTTCCACCTGGGCCTCTTGAAGCTCAAGGTTTTGATCTTGGAATTGTCCCAAGCATCCAACCGCTCTATTCTAGACCACCGCTACATAGTTTGTGGTATTTACTTGCTATTCCGCTCTAAGATTCGTTCGTGGTATCTCTTGAGTGTCCATATATTCCTTTCAACAATCCTAACATTCCTTTTGGTGCTTCTCCCATCACACCTCAAACTACTGTTCGAAATTTGTTTCCACCACACATGGTATCAAATGAAGACAATGCTCCATTTGTGAGCATTACTCAAAGTATTCCTATGGAAACTTCTGCGACTCACACCCCATAAGTCGATGTTGAATCCATTTTCCCTTTGGTAGGTTTTACTTATGTTTCTACTTATTATGATTTAGGAAGTGGAACGAATGTATCCTCTAGCCATGTTGCATCTTCGCTTTCACCAAATCACACTTCTCTCGAAAAAACTATTTCAGAAGATTCTGGGGCTATGTCCCTTTTTCATCATCTTATCTAGTTTTTTGGTAT
Source organism: Pinus albicaulis (assembly GCA_034641835.2). Lineage (NCBI taxonomy): Eukaryota > Viridiplantae > Streptophyta > Pinopsida > Pinales > Pinaceae > Pinus > Pinus albicaulis. The sequence continues at coordinate 883,311,838 of CM076576.1, forward strand.
TCAACCAACTTCTGGCTCGTTTTTTTAGACATAGCCACAATTTCACAACCTTCTACTCAACCTGTAGTTTATGTGGGTCAAATTTCTATTACACTTGGAATATTAGCTCCTTTTTCCCTATCTACAATCACTTTTGTTCCACCTTTAAGTGGACAACCTATAGTTTTGTCCATGCCTGGGGGTAAATAACATCCCTTATATGTACCCCCCCTTTCGGGTGGTGGAATTTTGAGCTATGAAACTATATCAGGGGAGCGACAAGCAATATCTAGTCTTGGTGGAAATTTGGTTTCATCCATAACAAGTTCTGTCATGGGTACCTCTTTATAAGGTACTCACCCTTTTTATCAACAACCCCACATTCAACAACCTCATGTTTAGATGCCCCATATTTAATGACCATATATCCAACAACCCTATGTTCAACAACTGAACATACAACATCAATATGTTCAACATCCGAACACCCAACATCATATGTCCCAAAAACACAAAATACATTGTTGGGTGTTGATACTAATCCACAGGCTGGTACTCAGATGCCATATGGTCCTAAGCCTCCTTTTGGGAAAGATGGAACTTACCCTCTTAGACTTGGAATTCAATACCAACAATTCCAACATGGACAGTACCTACAACCCCAGCAAGGACCCCACATACAAGAAGGACCTTATGTCCAGCAAGGACCTAAACCTCAATAGGAATTGTAGCAGGGGTCTTATCAACATCCCTAGTAGGGGCCTTACCAAAATCTCTAGTAGGGACCTTACCTTCAACAACAACTGCAACACGGACCCTATCAGTAACCTTGGCCTCAACAAGGAACTTTTCAACAACAAATACCCTTTCAATAATAATGGGTGAAATATTTTTTTTATGGTCAAAATAAACCCCAATGGGGGTAGAACCCATATCAACAAGGCTGGAACCCTCAAATGGGTAATTACCAGATAAATTTCACTCCTATAATCCCTAGTTACCATTATTGGCTACGTTGGAACTTTCGGATGTGTCAAGGCTTAGAAATGACCTAACACAACATATGCTGCAATGGCCTACTGTTCCAACTAAAATTGCTGGGGATTGTCCTAAATTTGAAGGTAAATTTGGAGAATACCTCCAAGCTCATGTTATGACATACCATTTATGGTGATATTCTAACTCGTGGGTTGACGAATCAGTTCAATTATGTCTTTTCCAACACACATTAATGGCCACAATCGCCAAGTGGTATATTGAACTCCTTCACGGAATTTTCCATGATTTCAACTCGTTGGTGATGTCCTTTCTTACTCATTTCCAATTACCCATATGGTATGAAACTGACACCCATCTATTAACATCTTTGGAACAGTTGAGTGCTACCCATATCTCCGATCACATCCATGAATGGAGACGTAGACAATGTCTGATAAAATTTGAAATTGTTGATCAAATCCTGACTAAATGGTTTACTAAATCATTCATTCTACAAATTTCCAAAGAAATTTCTATGGGTGGCTATGTGACCGAGGAAAATAACATCACCCATGCTCAGTGTTTAGATATTATTTATTCCTAGTTTGGAACATTATACGATATTTTACCGAACGCCCCGCAACCTTCAACAGACCCGTCATCCTAGAAATCTACTGATACGCGACCTGTTGATGGTGTTATCGGGTTAGTGGATCAACATGCTAATAGTACTCTGAAAACTTCTTTGAAGCTTAAGTTTACTCCGGCCACTACACCTTCTTTTCCTGTGAATGATTCCAAAAATCCTTGTAAAACCTCTGAGGTTAACACTATTCAGTCTCCCGCAGCGGATAAATCCTCAAAAGGTAAGAAGAAGGGGAAAGGAAATGCCAAAATATCCTTTTCTCATATGTGACGAAGGTCATTATAGCAAGGATTATCCTCATCATGTTGAGGTTAGTCATATTCTAAAAGGAACATTGGGAACACCGATTGCTTTAAAAGAAGCCTTTCCATCTCAGCAAATGAAAATGGTATACCAGCCTCAATCCTCTGCATCTGGAAGCTCTCAAGTTTTCATGGTTGGTACAAAACCCATTTCTATCGCCACTCATTCAAAATAATATATGAATCCTACCAAATATATTGTGGAAAAATATGCCTATGATATGCCTTATTCTTCCATTCCACCCAGTTTCGCTCCTCTTCATATTGAGCGATATTGTAATGATTTTGTTATCTGACCACCTCCCAAAGGAGTTCTCTGGAAATCATCGTATAATATGAATGCGCAAGATGCTTAGCATTATAATATTATGGAAGATTTAGCTCAAGCTTCTTTGATGATGTCATCTTTGGAAGTCCTTCAATATTTTCCATTGCAAAGAAAGGCATTAATATACGCTATTGGAGGAATTGATCGTTCGTGTTAGGATATGATGACACATAGGAAATAATTAAGTATAACTTGGTTTAGTGTAGATTTAGGTAAAGAGTTTTTCTTTACTATGTACATTTGTAACTTATAATCCGACAATCACGATTTGTAGTGATTTGATGATTCACTCTCTCCTCAGTATTAACAACACTTGATTTGTGGCTTAACACCCAATTGGTCCATGATCTCTATTCATGGAGGGTCATTTTTCTGGTAACCATTTATGAGAGAAACATATGTAAAATTTCTTTTTATATTAATAAATTGGCTGAAGTGGTCGCATTGGCTCAGGCCGTGGACTATTTCTCTTCAAGGGCTTTAACCACGTGATATACTGGTGTATTGATTTGTGATCTGTTTGTGAACGGTGACCTTTGGTTTTTGATCTAAGGAACTTACCCTCTAACTTCCTGCATGGCATCAGAGCTATTTTGAGGTCTGCATCTGTTGTTGATCCAAATCCGAAGGCGGTTTGACTACATGCAACTGTCGTTTTCTAGATCTACTATTTCTGGACCTTTTTGGGCTTGGAGAACGACTTTGTTATGCCAAGAGAACCTATTACATTGAGGAACCCCTTTCATTTCATGTGAAAATGTTTTTATTTTCCTAAGTTATGTCATTTTAGATCTGGAAGTATAAAGTCTCTGTTTTGCAGTTATATTTATTAATCATTTTGTTTATTTCGGTTTCCTCTATTTATTTCGGTTTATATTTTTATATTGCTAGATCTATACCCTCTTCTCTATGTATTGTATTTTCTTTGCACTGTGTGCGATCTTGGAAAATAAAAATCAGGAAGACGCGATTTTTTTTGCTACGTATGCTCTTTCCCCGCTTCTTTGTGTGATCTCGGGAAATCAAAAATAGAAAAAAAGGGATAGTTGCTGGTAAGGCTAGCCGAAAATCTAACATTCTAGCATAAGGGTAATATTTTCATTTTTTTTGTGCTCGTATTTGGTGTTTTTTTTTGCAGGAAAATCACACACATCGAAGAGTAAAAAAAAAAATCCCTTCCTCCTTTCAAACAATTACAGAATCCTTATACTAGCTCATTTGGTGTAAACTTAGTTTATGAGAATAGAAGTCTTGGGTTCAAGTCTCTCTCTCAAGCTTCTTTTTCTATTTTTTTTTTTTTAAAGGGGCGGGATATTTTTTTTTAAAGTAGAACTTCATCATCAAATTTCAACCATTCTCGTAACTATTCAACATCTACAACTCAATTTTTTTGAAAAAGGCATAACTTCTTCATCCGAAAGTCGTTTTTCGAGCCGTTTTATTTGAATCAGCATAATATTTCGAGATATTTCCATTGGAAAAGTTAGTTTCATCCCTTTTCAGTTCTTTTTTTTTAAAATGGAAAGTGCATGCCTGGTTATTCTTAATAGCACCAATTATTTCCAATGGGTACCTCACATGGTAGATTTACTTAGAAGTAAAGGGATTTATAGAATAGCCACAGGACAAGAAACTAAACCTACCGATCGAGATAGATCCGATTAATGGGAAAATAAACAAGATCAAACACGAGGGTTGATAGGAATGTCCATTGCTCAAGATATTCGATTTATATCCTTGAAATTGACACCCTTGATGAAGCCCTGAAAAAGCTAAATACTGTTTTTGGCATTCAAAATCAAATTAGGGCCCACTAGCTTGAAAATGAGTTGTTTACTTTGGACCCCAATAATTTCTTCTCTATTGAAGATTTTTTGTCCAAATTCAAGACCCTCATACTTCTTTTATAAGGTTGTAAGGTAAAAAAGGAAGATGGTAGCCTCATCTATTCCATTCTTGCTAAGCTTGGCCTTGCATAGTTTTTATTAGTTTTGACCTTCCATTCCACTAGATAAGCCCTCATTTCTCGAGGAACAACCGACAAGAACCCCTCTTTTGATGCCTTTTACGATTGTTTGATAAGAGAACAAGAAAAATTCTTACACCTTGGTATTACCACTTCTGAAAACACTTCTAAGAAAGCCTTAATAGCCCAAAAAAAACCATATCAAAAGAATCCCAAGAAGAAATTATGGTCCGAAACCAAACAAGGGTCCTAAGCAATTTCAGCCGCAAACTGAAAAAGCAACTCACCAAACTGATAAGGAAACTAAAAACAAAGGGAAGAAAATAGATAAACATTGCAAATTTTGTAATCATGATGGCCATGTAGAGTCCAAATATTTTAAAAATATGGAAGCCTTGGAAGCAGCAATGAAGAAGCACCACATCAATTTGGAAACATCTTCAACTTCATCTTCAGTAATGGCACTTTCTACTTATGGTTTTCAAGCATCTGGTTATGAATTAAATGTATCTTCTTCTTGTCATTCTCATGAGTGGCTCATTGATTCTAGAGCTTCTTACCACATGGAAAAAAATAAAGCCATGTTTTCTTCTTTAAATGATTGTAACACCAAAAAAATTTATGTTGGTGATGATAGATCTCTTATTGCTATAGGATCTCGAACCATTCATCTATATAATGGTCAGTTTAATGATGGACTATGTGTTCCTACCTTGTCATGCAACCTTATATCTGTTTATAAGATAACTCATTCAGGTGAAGGGAAAATAGTAGAATTCACCTCATGATGTTTTAATCAAGGACCTAAAATATCCTAGACATATTTTAGCTACTGACATTGTCGATGATTCCACAAGGTTGTATAATTTTGACAAATTTGAGTCATCATGTCTTTCCTTTGTTTTTTTTTCTCATAATGATGAAGTGAGTAAACTTTGGCATGAGCGATGTGGTCACTTAAACTATCTCTCTCTTAAAACTCTATGTAAATAAAATATGGTAACAAGTATTCCTATGGTATCTTTCCAAGATGGCGTTTTATTTGGATGTGTACTCAGAAAACATCATTGGGATAGTTTTGACAAACGTGCCTCTTGGCATGCTTCAACACCTTTGCAGCTTGTGCACAGTGATGTATGTGTTCGGCTTCCTATTGTTTCTTTCTCTGGTTGCAGGTACTTCTTAAAATTCATTGATGATTTTTTCCAACACACTTGGGTATATTTATGAAAACTCAAGAGTGAAGGTTTTAACATGTTCTTGGCCTTTAAGGCCTTTGTTGAGAAACAATCTGGACATCAAATTCTTTAGTTAAGATCAGATAATGGAGGAGAATATGTTAACAAAAAATTTATAAACTTTTTCACTCAGCATGAATTTTTCAATTGCAACATACTGTTTCATATACTCCACAAAAAAATGGTGTGGCTAAAAGGAAGAATCGCACGTTAAAATAAATGGCTAATTGTATGCTTCAATCTAAAGGACTAAGTCTCAATTTTTGGGCAGATGCAATTAACTGTGCAAATTACATAGTAAATCACACTCCTACTAAGGTTTTAAGGAATGTAACTCCATAAGAAGCCTGGATCTCAATCAAAACATATGTAAGTCACTTTTGCATTTTTGGAAGTGATGCTTTGGCCCATATTCCAGATGCAAAACATAAAGCCTTAGAACCTAAGAGTGAAAAATGCATTTTTGTTGGATATTCTAAAGATATCAAAGGATATAGACTTCTTTAACCAAAATATAAAAATATAATAATCAGTAGAGATGTAAAATTTGATGAAAATATATCGGCCTACGAGCCTAGTTCGATGGGTGTGCCACCTTTGGCCTGTGAGCCTAATTCGGCATATGTGCCACCTCTCTTTATCTCTTCTATTTCTGATAGCATTCTTCTAGTTCTGATGATGAAAGCGAGGATGAAAATCCTCCTCAACCTCTTGAAGACATTCCTTCCACTCCATAGCTTCCAAGATGGGTCCGCTCTACTCGAGATGCAACAGGCTCTCTTGCAGGTGACTCTGCAAATCGACGACATACACGTTCTTAGTTTGAAAGAGCCTCTTCCTTATTGGTTCAAGTTACAAATAAACCTGATCCAAACACCTTTAAATAATATTCTGGTCATACAGATTGGGATGAAGCTATGAATGAAGAATATCGTTCCTTATTGGAAAATGATTCTTCGGATGTTATCCCTCTTCCAAAAGGAAGAAAAATTTTCAGATGCAGATGGGTTTACAAAACAAAATTTGGACCAGATGGATAATTGGATAGACATAAAGGTCATCTTGTTGCTAATTTATTTTCACAAGTTGAAGGCATTGACTATACTGAAACCTTCTCCCCTGTTGCCAAAATGAATTCTATCCGCCTTGTTCTTTCCCTTGCTGCGTCCTTTAAATGGGAAGTCCATCAGATGGATGTTAAATCTGCCTTCTTACATGGATATTTGTGTGATGAAATCTACATGGAAGAACCCCATAACTTTATCCAAACCGACTCTAGCCTTGTTTTTCGCCTTAGTAAGTCTCTCTATGGTCTCAAACAAGCTCCTTAGGCTTGGTAAGCAAAAATGGATAGATTTCTATTAGATAATGGATTTTCTAGGTGTCATTCTGACAACACTATATACACCAAGAAAGTGGATAAGTCCTTCACCATCCTTGTTTTTATGTTGATGATATTATCCTTACTGGTAGTGATCCCAACCATATAAACCATGTGAAGTATAGCCTCAAAAAGAAGTTTTAAATGACAGACTTAGGACACTTGCATTATTTCCTTAGTCTTCAAGTCTTGCAATCCAAAGAAGGTATTACCCTTTCTCAGCCCAAGTATGATTGTGATCTTCTACACTACTTTCACATGGAAGACTGTAAGCCAACCCCTTCTCCCTTTTAGTTTGGAGTCAAGCTTTCAGTCACTTGTACTACCCCTGAAGTTGATGCTACCTTATACCGTCAAATTGTTGGTAAACTTATGTATCTAACCCATACCCATCCTGACCTTTCCTTTGCCGTTGGTCTTGTTGCTCGGTTTATGAACCAACCTCATGAAAGTCACTGGAAAGAAGCTAAAATAATGCTTCGATATATTCGAGGTGAAATTTAGTTCAAGATTCATTACATTGCAGGAGCATCTCCATTGTTGATTGGTTTCACTGATTCTGATTGGGTTGGTGACCCTGATGATCAAAAGTCTATTGCAGGATATGTATTCAATATTGTCTCATGACCTATTACTTGGTCTTGTAAGAAAAAAAGTGCCATCTATCTTTCTTCAGTAGAAGAAGAGTATCGTGGTGCCGTTAAAGCCAACAAGAAATCCATGTGGCTTCGTCAGATCCTATGCGAATTTGGTCTTCATCAACAACATCTAACTACACTTTGGTGTGATAATTAGAGTCCCATTCAGCTATGTAAAGATCCAGTTCAATGTCAGCGTATGAAACACATTGAGATCCACATACACTTCATCATAAAGCTCATTCATGATCGTGTTCTTGAAGTGTAGTATTGTCCAACCAATGATCAAGTAGCCGATATATTTACAAAGGCTCTCACAGAAGCGAAGTTTACTAAACTTCAATCCATGCTTGGAGTTCATGAACGTTATCATTAAGGGGGGATAGGCTCTAATGCCTCCTTCCTTCTCCTATTGTGTCACCTTTGTAAATCATTCAATCCTATCCCAAGTTGTTCTTAAGGGGGAATGTTAGGATATTTCAACACATAGGAAATAGGCTCCTTTTGTGTCACCTTTGTAAATCCTTCAATCCTATCCCAAGTTGTTCTTAAGGGGGGATGTTAGGATATTCCGACACATAGGAAATAGTTAAGTATAACTTGGTCTAGTGTAGAGTTAGGTAAAGTGTGTTTCTTTACTATGTACATTTGTAAATTATAATTCGACAGTCACGATTTGTAGTTATCTGATGGTTCACTCTCTCCTCGGTATTAACGACACTTGATACATGGCTTAAAACCCGATTGGTCCATTATCTCTATTTAAAGAGCATGGAGGGTCCTTTTTCTGGTAACCGTTTATGAGAGAAACATATGTAAACTTTATTTTTATATTAATATATTTCCTGAAGTGGTCATGTTGGCTCAGGTCGTACTCTATTTCCCTCTTTGAGGGTTTTAACCACGTGATATACTGGTGTACTATTTTGTATTGTTTTTGTGATTGGTGACCTTTGGTTTTTGATCTAAGGAACTTACCCTGTAAATTCCTATAGTTCAGATTCTAATTTAATTAATTTTGATATTGAAAATCATGTTCCTCGTCTCCCGTCACAACTGGATTTTCTTATAAAAGTTGTCATGATGGGTAAAAATATTCATCAAACTGTTATTAATGAAGGTGCTTCCACCTGCATCATGTCTATTGCATGATGGAAAGCCCTCGGCTCTCCTCCTCTTAATAAATCCCTTAATACTTTGGAAGCTTTCGATGGAAAAGGTTCTTGGCCATACGGTATTCTTAACTCTCTACCAATCCAGTTGGAGGGGAAATAATGAATATGGAAGTGGAAGTTGTAGAAGCGAACCTCAACTATAATATTCTAATTGGTCATAGTTGGACCCATGTTTTGTTTTGTGTGGCCTCTACCCTTTTCCAATTTCTCCATTTTCCCCATCAGGGAAAGATCATTACGACATGGGGGCTTCACTCAATGAACCTATAACATATCACGTGTGATCATAGCATATTAAATAATACCCTTAATTTGAGTACATATTGGAAAATAACTATAAAAATCACATTTTTTAACCCCTATCAATATAAACCCAATACACCTTCCCAATTTAAAAATCCCCTAATTTCAATATATATTGTAGGTATCCATTTTTCATTAACATTTTTTATACCCATTTATATTTTTTCAATAACTTTGAGCTCCATTTATTATAAATGCCAATATAAAAACCCCTTACCCCCTATATTTCCCATAATATATTATGTCATTTTTTCCTCATTATATATCCCCCAATATGAACCCACATTCTATGGTATTACTCCCATAGTGAAGCCCCTGTGCATTACGGTTGATCAACTTTCCTTTGTCTCCCCTGATTCTTCAACTTGCAATGTACCGTATGTTGGGAATACCAATGTTCCTTATGAGAGTGTCGGAGCAGGTCTTTATTAAGAATAATAATTGATGGGAATATTATACCTTATGCCTCCCAATGTCCCTTCGATATACATGATTTCATATGGTCACAACCACTGGATCATTCCCAGCCTTGATCAGATTGATAGTTTTGGCGACGTTATGTCGATTAGCCCTGTCGAACAGATATATAAGAGCACACTTCTGGCTTCTGCAGATGCATTTGATTCCCACGATAACTTGTTTTCATCTCTAGAAAAGTATTCACAATCTCATTGGTTTGGTTCATGGGATTCAGATGATCCTTTGAATGAGAAATTTCCAATTGATGAGAGTATTCTGGAAGTTATGTACCTCGAAGAAACTTTTTGGGATAATATCCATCATCATTCCTTGTTTATCCCGAGCCTTGGTGAAATTGATACTTGTCTAGAAATATGTGTTTCCCCTAAAATGACTGGTCCACTTAAGAATCCCATCTTGGTTCATGAAGTCATGTCTCAAGGAAACATGGGTAATATTTAGGCTACCATACCGATCGACATCTTTGTCAAACCAGGGATAGTTGAGAATATTAATAATGGAGCTTCTTGTTCTCGAGATGAGATCGAGATTTATATTGGCCTCTTCAAATAATTCCTTGATGTCTTCTCTTGGTCATGTGAAGAAATTCCAGGTGTCAATCCTAGTATCATGGTGCATGAATTTCCTACCTATCCAGATGCAAAACCCATTCGTCAACGTCTCCGTTCAGTGCACCCAAGAAAGGAAGCTGCCATAAAGGGCGAAGTTGAAAAACTTCTTAAAAATGGATTCATTTACCCTATACCATTAACAAAATGGGTCTCTAATATTGTTCCTATTGCCAAAAGACAAGGAGATATGCATGTTTATGTTTATTATCGTGATATCAACTAGGCTTGTCCTAAAGATAATTATCCCACTCCTTTTATCGACCAGATATTTTATGAATGTGTTGGGAGTGATTTTTTCTCCTTTATGGATGATTTTTATGGCTATAACTAGATTAACATTCTCCCTGCTGATCAACATAAAACCGCCTTTATCTGTCTTTGAGGGACATTTTCATATAAAAATATCCCTTTTGGCTTAAGTAATGTTGGTGCTACCTTCCAGCGGGTTATGTTTTATGCGTTCCATAATATTAAGCACATAGTCCAGCCTTATCTTGACGATTTTCCCGCTCATTATGCGAAACGTCAAGATAACCCCACTCACCTTTGAGTGATATTTATTCATATTAGACACTAAAACATTTGGTTGAATCCTCATAAGTGTGTCTTCTACGTTGAATCCGATTATCTCTCAAGATTTGTGATTTCTGAGGAAGGCATCCGGATTGATCCATTGAAAGTCGAGGATATCATCAATTTTCCTCCACCATCTTCTATACATCAACTAGAGAGTTTGCGGGAGAAAGAAAAATTTATTTGTTGTTTTGTCTCAAATTACATATAGCTTGCTAAAGTATTTACTCATTTGCTGAAAAAATGGGTCCCATTTATTTGGTATGAAGTCGCTCAAACTTATTTTGATGCTTTGAAAACAACCCTCATTAGAGCTCCTTTATTGCATCCCTCTAACTATCATCATGATTATTTACTATATTTAGATGTTGTTGATGGCGCCATTGGCATGGAACTTGTTTAGAATGATGACGACGAGAATGAACATGTTATCTACAACTTGAGTTGAAATCTCTTTGATGCTGAGACACGTTACACTCATGTAGAGAAACTATCTTTGGAATTTGTTCATGTTGTCCAACGCTTTCACCATTATATTTTCTTGCACAAAACTACTATGATTTCAAATTGTAACCCAATGAATTACATCCTGACTCGTCAGTTACTTGGGGGAAAATATTCCAAATGGATTGTTATTCTACAAGAGTTTGATTTAGAGTTTTCTAAAGCTAAGTCGAAGAAATCGCTAGTTGTTGCTAAGCTGATTTGTGCTCTTCCATCTGCATTTCCACCTACTCCTTTTACTGAGTTGATTCCAGATGAGTCAATTTTTCTCATTAGTACTCTCGATTCATGGTATGGTGATATTATTATCTATCTCCAAGCCTAAAATTTTCGACCAGAGTTTCTTGACTCTAAGCGATGTCGAATCTGTCACCAGTCCCAACCTTATCGCATTATTGGAGATACTCTATATCGCACTAGTGTCGATTCTGTCTTCTGTTGATGTTTGAATCTTGGGGAAGTTTAGAACTTATTGAATGACTATCACTCTAGGGCATGTGGTGTTCATACTTCAAGTTATGCTATTGCTCAAAAGGTTCTACACACAGGTTATTTCTAGTTGTCCATTTTCAAGCATTGCATTCATGCTGTTAAAATTGTCATGACTAACAACTATATTCTCGCAAAGAACATGCCCCACCCACTCCCTTGCACCCAATTGTTACTGTCAGACCCTTTGTGAAAAGGGGCATCGATTTCATGACCTATAACCCTCGCTTGGCTGGGGGGCATGGTTATATTATCTTCGTCATCAATTATTTCACAAATTGGGCCGAGGCGATGCCTACATATGATGCTAAAGGTAAAACTGAGATGAAATTTATTTTAACTCATGTCATATCTTGATTTGATGTATCAAAAGCCATAGTCACCGACCATGGTTCTCATTTTCAAATATAATGAAAAATATTACTTCTCATTTGGGCTTTCATCACGATAACTGAACTCCTTACTATCCATAAGCTAATGCCTAGGTTGAAGCCATTAACAAAGTTTTAGTCATGATGATTCAATGAAACAATGGGAGGCATAAACAAAATTGGCATCTCATGCTCTTTTTAGCTTTGTGGGCATATGAAACTTCAGCTAAGACAGTGACTAGATTCACACCTTTTCAATTGGTGTATAGTTTGGAAGTCACTCTTCCAATCGAGTGTGAAATTCCTTCTTTGAAGTTAGCTATAGAGTTACTTCCTGGTACTTCAATGGAAGGGGAATGATTGCTTTATATAAAACGTCTCCACGAGACTCGAATAATTTCTTCTTTGGTTATTGAAGCTAAAAATAAACGAGTTAAAGTGAAGTATGATAAATCTGTGACTCTACATATTTTTACTAGAGGTAACTTGGTATTTCTATATGATCAATCTCATGATAAACTGGGTATTGGAAAACTCGAACCAATTTGGCATGAGCCCTATATCGTTAAACGAGTATTAGAAAAGGGCATTTATGAGTTGGTCGATTATGAAGGGAATCAATTAGCTAAGCCCCGAAATGGGCTCTATCTCAAAAATTATTATGATTTATTTGGCGTAAATAATTTGTACATTAGTGTGTGTGATTCATTAGTCTACAGTTAGATTTTGATGTGATTCTTTTCTTTTGCATGCATTTTTTCCTCTGCTCCATAGCATGGGCACTCGTTTTGCTAATGGTGAGTTAGTAAACTTTCAAGGCGTGTGCTTGGGTCAAAAAACTAACAACATGGCCAAATATAGTGTGGTTATCGAACTATTATAAAAATTTGTTTCTCTTAGTATTTGTTAGCCCCCCTATGAAAGTCTTGACGCATTGGTTTTTAAAATCAGTTCACAACTTGTTGTGTTACAATTGAATGGGAATTATTTAGTCAGAAACCCTCATATATTACGAATGTATCTATGTGTTTGTTTATTGGAATGAAATTTTTATTACGTTACTTATCAACATTTTTAAGTCCCTATATTAATAGTATAGCCCCTTATTATGTTAGTGTATCCCCCCTTATTGTTATTATTGTACCCCTGTAACCCCCATATTTTTATTATTGTGCCCTTACATTATTATTGTTAGGTCGACTAGGATTATATTATGACCCCATGGACTCCTATATATAGAAGGAGGTTTTGTTCATTTGTATCATCCAAGAATTTTTCATTTATGTAATGTATTGGAGGTTTCCCCCTCGAAGTGGCTTATTTCTAAGGCGTTGATATCTCTTTTCTTCTATTTTTGGAGCTGGTTACACAACATTTGGTATCAGAGGCATTTATATCTCTTTTCTTCTCTTTTTGGAGCCAGTTTCACAACATTTGGTATCAGAGAAAATTTCCCAACATCTGGTATCAGAACTCGACAGCTAGGGAATAGATCAATTTCAGAGTATCTCATCAAGTGGAAGAACTTTCCTGTAGAAGATTCTACATGGGAGGATGAGAATTTTATACAGAAGCATCAAGAAATAATCAAGCGTTGAGGACAACACTTGTTTGAAGGAGAGGGGCATGTTAAGTCCCTATATTAATAGTTTTTCCCGTTATTATGTTAGTGTATCCCCCCTTATTGTTATTATTGTACCCCTGTAACCCCCATATTGTTATTATTGTGCCCTTACATTATTATTGTTAGGTCGGCTAGGATTACATTGTGGCCCCACTAGGATTATATTGTGGCCCCATGGACTCCTATATATAGAAAGGAGGTTTTGTCATTTGAATCATCCAATAATTGTTCATTCATGTAATGTATTGGAGGCTTCCCCCTCGAAGTGGCTTATTTATAAGGTGTTGATATCTCTTTTCTTATATTTTGGAGCTAGTTACACAACAAACATATTCCAAGAAGTTTGAATACATTAACTGATATGTTAGATAATTATGTGTTAGACATACATTTGCATCATATGTAAAAAACAAAACATCATAATGATAAAGAACATTAGATAACAGTAGAAACATACATGCACACACACACACACACACACACACATATATTTATCAATTCTGTAAAAAGTGTGGTACATCAAAATTTCAAAATTTGTGTTCCAACACACATGGCTTCTTGAGCCTACATAAATGTAGTAAAAATAGCTAAAGAGGCATATATATCCTCTAGCATGATGCTGATGGTAGTATGTAACATCTCTGACCACTCTACCTAATAGTCGATGTAGTGTAGTTGAAACCCCCGTAATATGTCTCTGATAGCGGAGTGGGATATCATTGACAAAAGCATAATTTGGTATGCCTATGGTCAGAGATGAGAGGTTACAATCCACCTCCACTAAAGGGTTTCCACCCTCATCATAAACAACTACCTAGATATGAAGAACAACGTGTCATGATACCTGAGATATCCCTGGAGGCGTCACTGCTCCCACATTTGCAAGCATCATCATAACTTAAGGTCTTGGCACACATATAAAAAAGGATCAAAATATGGAAAAAAATTAAAAAAAAATCTTACTGAGGTCATCCCACTACCATCTCGGTGGAAGAGGAATATCCATATTTCCCCTGAAGTCCCTGTATATGTTTAGTCATCAATCATGATGAGATTTTGGTGTATCCATCTGAAGAAAGAAAGGAGGAATGACATATGCTACTCGCCATCATGGCGAGGCATCAACTCGCTCCATATTTGAAGTCATTTATCCCTCGTGAAAGAGGTCCCATCTCTATCCTCTGAAAATCGAATAGTGGCACCCTCTCTAAGAAGAAAGTCACTAGGATCGAACCATATCCAAACCACTTCAACTTCAACATTTTAAACTTGGTGGATTGATCCTTTATGTTAACGAGTAATCCCTCACTCTATTTAAAAAAAGGTGGATTCATACAGTACACTACATACTGAAAATCAGAATTTATCGCCTCATGGAGGGATTGTACCCCTGCCACTCCAGAAATGGTGTAAAGAATTATCCTAAGGGCTGGGTCGTTGATGGTCTTGATGTCAATTTTCCCACTCTTGGTCTTTTGAGACCCATCACTGCAATGTCTGGCGATGATTAGATCTGTACTCTCGCGACCTGGTCTAGACCCTGCTGTTTAGACCAACAGTCCCCTCTGCGATAGACCAGTGATGAAATAGATGTTAGATACATCAATATCTAGGTCCTGACCACCAATCATGAAGACTTGGCAGTCTATATCCCACCATCTCACCAAGCACTGTACTAAATCTAATCAATGGGATTGCATCACAGGTGTCCGACAGAATTTGAGCAAACCACAGTTACATAGTTTGGATCCTAAGCTGCTTCTTGGTCCTCCACCTCATGTCCCCTTTATTTCCACTAGATTTCATAATTCTCCTACAAAACATCAATTAGCAAGGATTAAACATATTTCATGGAGGAAATTTGGAAAAAAACTGAGAAAAAATTGAGCATTTACCAAAATAAATTTGCGCATAGTGCAATGCGGCTGTTTAGAAATTTTCACACACTGGCATTCTGTTGGTATGTTAAGGGTCTAGCCGATCAATTTGAACTTAACGGGTCAAACCCGTGCTGATCGCCCACGTGCCCTAGTTTTTCAAGGGCTACTTAACTAGGAAAAAAATTGATAAAATTTATTAAAAATAAAGGGGAAATAAAAGGTAAGGGAAGAGTTATTACCTGCAATAGACCGATCATAAAATGGTAGCATGGATTGGTAAAATGGTGCACCCAAACTTCGAATAAAAATGGAGGGAAAAGTGTTATGTCAAAATCCAAATGGTAAAAGTAATTTTTATTCTCTACTTTTAGTTATTAAAATACTTTTACCAAATATTTATGATTAAAAAAATGATCTTTTATCATTTTATGAGTAATTTTCCCCATATTTATATATTTTTATTGATCAATGCGACATTTTATTGCATGTGTAGAAGAAGGTCATTATGAATCAAATTTGGTTAATGGTGAACGACGAGTTATCTTTTATCACTTTTTCGGACTTGTGAAAAAAAACAAAAAAGGAACCCCCCTAGAGTCAACTTTAAGCTCTTTTCTGACTCTTGAAACATGAAAACATTTCCAAGCACTTGTCCTTTAGAGATTGTTAAAATAAATGAATCGATGTCATCTCAGTAACGTTTACCCCTTTTTCAGGCTGAGGTTGGCTAATTACGAAAAATGAATACCTTGGTCAAACATGATCAAGAGGTTCTCTCAGATATTATTTTATACCTTTTCGTATTTGAGGGACTATCTATGAAAAGGGACCTTTTAGATTTTTCATTTCTGTGTCTTTTTCAATCTCCCTAAACATGAAAAAAATACCGAGTTACCCCTCCGTTGGACTCGTAAAACTTAAACGACAAAGGAATTGTCACCATGAGAATATTGATTTACTCCTTCCTAGGACTCGTTAAAATTACTATGATGGATTCATCTTGAAGGGTGATATTATACAATAAGAATATGGTATCCTCTTCAATATTTTTATAAAAAAAAATAGGTACTTTCTAGAAATAGCGGGGCAAAATGTAAGTAAAGCATGTTTTGTATTATGTACTAAAGGAAGCATGTCGCTCTTGAACATGACACTCATATGCACTTCATGTCGGGTTGGGGATATCCTTCATTCGTCATTTGATTTCCTGGGTTCGGGAAATCCATTTTCCTCTCATTTTATCATCATTTGTTGTCACCATGACCTTTGATCCCAATTTAAGTCAAATGTTTCCAAACTCTAGAGTTGTGTTTCCGATATGTTCAAGAGAAGTCCTATTTGCAAAACTCAAACATTGTCTACTTATTTGACCCTCTCTGCAATAATCTTGAATCACTCTGATTAGGAGCTCAGGTCCAAGTTAAAAAAATGGAACTAATCAGAATTGGTTGCAACCTGAATGAATGGAAAGGCCTCATCGCTATGATTTCAGTGCCATGAACGACACTCAAATCCGACGTTGTATGTGAAAGTTATGCAGGTTTGAAGTTTTCAGTATCCTTCAAAAATTGAGTCGACCAAAGTTGAATTTTGACTTTAGAAATATTTTAAAAAGAATATTCCAAAGAATATTTCGGGAGTGTTCCTTGGAATATTCCCTGGAATATTTCACAGGGATGAATTATTGGAGGACAAGTGGCATCTTCTCATTCGTTTAAGGTTTGAATTTTTAAGATTTCGGCCAATCAAAGGGTGCCATGTGGCGAGCCCGAAGGCCGCCACGTGGCCCCAGGCTAGAGTCTATGTGGTGTATAACTTTTTTTATGAGTCCATGAGGTTCAAACCCCGGACCTCACCGCCGCAAGCACAAGTGCCCAACCAGCCAGGCTATGTCCTAGTTCTTAACTCTTATGCATTGGACTTTGTATTTGATGTTTAAATTTAAATGTGGCAGAAAAGTTAAAGGGGCTAGCCCCTTCGGACTAGCCCTGTTCCATATAACCCTGCACCTATAACCGTGACCTTAAAAGCCTTAACCATAGTGGTAAACGGTTAGAAAATCGTGAATGTGATCGGAATTGGAAGCCAAAAGTTTAAGCCACCGCGGGAAGCAGCAACGGTAAAACAGTTAGCCGTTAGCGGAACCGCCAGCAGTTAGAGCGGCGGGTCATGTGACCACCCTCAGTTTGCCATTTAATTCTAAAGTCTAAATATCCACCAATTTGGGACAGAGTCTGCCATTTCTTTCAAGTCCACCGTTTTTGGAGCAGTTAACTGCAGTTAGCCCACATTTAGTGGGGTTTTCAATTGACATTGGGCAGAAATTTGTTTTCATCATAACTTCTTTAATATTGGACCAATTTGGACGAAATTTTGGTCAATTTTGGCTTTATTCAGCATTATGGAGAGTTTGGGATAGGTTTTAGAGTGAAAAGAGGTGTTCTTTAGCCACTTTTTCTTCAGGGAAGCTTGGAGATCCACTAAGGCCATCAGGGAAATGGAGCTGTATTGGGCTATACTTCACTGTTTGAGGTGAAAAAAATTCCAATTTTAGCTTATTTCTATCTTCTGAATTCAATTTCATAGTTTTTTTTTCCTGTTTAGGCATATTTCTCACTGTATAACCAATTTGAGAAACTTAATAGAGCAAGGACATGCCCATTGGGAGCCTTGGACCCGACAGATGTAGCCCAGGAGGGGTGAACTGCCTCATCATGTTGCTGTGTTATGTTATGGTGAAGTTTATCTACTGTGTATTTCTGATTTAATATGTTAAACAGTAAATTTAATTAACATTCCCTCACAATAAGACTTAGAAACCTTATCAAAAACACTTTGTTTCTTGCAAGACATGGAGAATACTTTGCACACTTAATTAAATGGAAATGGATACTTTGCAAAGAATTTACAAATACTTCCATTTTCAGATCAAATGGTATCAGAGCCAAGTTTTTTTGAGCATTAGGAGAGCTAGTGTTTCTCTCTGTATTGTTCTTGTGCAAAAGGATTTGTTTGAAAGACTGTATTAGAACCCTTGCAAGCAGTGTTTAGCCATTTTGGGGCAACATTTGTTGTAGGTTTTTGAGGCTTACTTGGCTGAAGTTTAAGAGATAAGAAGTAGCCATAAACATGTTTTCTAGAAAAGGTGTTTAAATAGTGTAAAATATTGACTGTTTTACTGTTTGCAAACTTATTGTGGTTTGAGTTTTCTTGAGTTTTGGGGATAGATACTGATTATATAAGTCTTGGAGAGAAAAAAAAAGGAAGTAAGGGATGAAGGCTTCTTCCTTACCCCAAAGTACCTTAAGGTCTCCATTGGAACACAAACCCTCTTGACGATTGTTGTTAAGAAGCTTTTGGAGTTTGTTTTTGTTTGGCTGCTTGAATAAGAGTTGGTCTTTACAACCATTTGGTTAAAAAAGCTTTGTCATTTGTTTTGAAAATATTTGAGAACTTTGTTGAAGTTAATTTTTTCATTAACATCATAATGACAACTTCTACAAGTGAAGTTTCCTCCTTCACAATATTCTTCAATGATGATATGAAGCATGACTTTATTATATTGAAGGATATGGTACAGACTTTGTTTGAGGACAAAAGAGAAAGTACTGAACTTCATGAACAGTTGTTTTCCATGAAGGAAGAGAAGGAAGAGATTCTTCAAAAATTTCATGATATGGAGAGGTAACTCCATCAAGCCCAAGAGGCTTTGACCAAGAAAATACATGAGGAAGAGGTAATTTGTTCTAACTTGTCTTCAGTTTCCTCTTTAGAAAGGTGTGTTGGATCTTTCGAAAAACATACAAAGGGAATAGGGTCCAAATTAATAATTAAAATGGGCTATGAAGGCAAGGGGTTATGTAAGCATGTGCAAGGCATGGTTGAACCTGTTCTTGTTGAGGAGCGACCCAAGAATCTTGGTCTTGGTTATGTGTAGTTTAATGGCAAAGATTCCAAATATTTGAAGGCATGTGATGCAAATTTAAAGAGAAACTTTATTCCAAGTTCTAAGATGAAAATATGTCAAGTTTTTTTCAAAGATGATTGCCATTGCTTTAAGCCTTTGTTGCAACAAGAAGAGGGTAGACATGTAACTTATGGAATGCATGCAAGTTCAAACAGTTCTCAAGACAAAAATGGTGATGTTAGTTAGAAAATGAAAGCTGTAGCCTCTACAAGTTCATCTTCTCATGAAGACAAAAAGGATGAATATTCGAAGAAGCACAAGAGGTATAAATATTCTCATGATCAATTTGATTGTGTTTCTGCAAAGAATGATAATTTTACATGCTTAAATGGAAGAAATTTTTGCTGTACATTTTGTGGTCAATTTAATCATCATGTTTCAAGATGCTGGATGAAGAAGAAAGCATATAGGAATCAGATGAGACAAAGAAAACTTTCAAGGAAGGTGCATAAGTGTTGCGCATATTTCCAAAAGAAGGGACATGATGTCTCCCATTGTTGGACTTTGCATCCAACTGGTCCTCCAAAGCACATGCAACAAGAGGACAGAAATATTGGCGCAAGTGGAACTAAGGATTCCATTATCGATGTGAAAATGGAAGATTCACATGAAGAAGTGTTGTAGCCGCAAAAATCGCCATGGAGGTGGCTTGGAAAGAAGTGGATGGAATTCTTAATACAGTAAGAAATACTCCTTTGTACCTGCACATTTTGGTTGTATGCATGCATTTCTGTTGAAAACGTTGATGCAAGATTGCATATAAATGTGGGTCAGTTGAAGGAATTTCTTTGTTGTTGCAAAATTTCACCTTGGAGGTGTAAAAGATGAGTATGATACTCACTTATATTGCAGCAATATCTTTTAGTTCAGATCTTATAGTCACCCACATGTTTTTGGGATTATGTACTTGTTGGTACTTGAAAGGAAGAGTTGAAGGTGTACATATGCATGGAAGTTGTATGTGTAAATAACAAACTGTAAATAGGTTCATTATACATTGATACATGCACATGTGTTTGTCAAGATATATCATGTTGTTTATCGACTTGTGTCGATTGTGTTGTACACTTTTTACATTGATTTTATGTAAATTGTATAGCACATTTTATGACGACTTGCTGCTGATGTCGCATTTTGCACGAATTATGTTTGAGCCACCTTGGATCA
Source organism: Pinus albicaulis (assembly GCA_034641835.2). Taxonomy (NCBI): domain Eukaryota; kingdom Viridiplantae; phylum Streptophyta; class Pinopsida; order Pinales; family Pinaceae; genus Pinus; species Pinus albicaulis. The sequence goes on from CM076576.1 coordinate 883,332,438, forward strand.
TGGATCAAGGCAACGATGTTCAAATTCCTTTTGCAAATTTCTCGCCAGAAATTTTCTGAGTGAGTGCAAGAAAGGCAGCGCTTGACAGGAGGATAAGCATCGAGGAAGGGAAGTGTGAATTGCTTTCTAGTTGTGGTTCAAAGTCATTAACCATGCAGGGCAAGTGTTTTGAGGCTGAATAGAAGAGGGTGCAGTACTCTTAGTTTATGTACAAATCAGTTTCAGTATTTTAGTGAGCTTTTGGGGTCCAAAAGCTTCCCATTTGGGAGGTGTGATCAGGAGCTCAAGTCTAAGTTAAAAAAATGCTAAAAAATGGAACTACTCAGAATTGGTTTCAACCTGAACAACTGGAAAGGCCTCATCACTGCGATTCTGGTGCCACAAACGACACTCAAATCTGACGTCGTATGTGAAAGTTATGCAGGTTTGAAGTTTTTAGCATCCTTCAAAATTCTAGTTGACCAAAGTTGACTTTTGACTTTGGAAATATTTAAAAAAGAATATTCCAAAGAATATTCTAGGAATATTCCCCAAAATATTCCCTAGAATATTCCACAGGGACGAATTAATGGAGGACAAGTGGCATCTTCTCTTTCGTTTAAGGTTTGAATTTTTGGGATTTCGACCAATCAAAGGGCGCCACGTGGCAAGCCCAGAGGCCGCCACGTGGCCCCAGGCCAGAGTCTATGTGGTGTGTCAAAATTTTTGTGAGTCTACGAGGTTTGAACCTCGGACCTTACCTCCACAAGAACAAGCGCTCGACCAGCTGGGCTATGTCATAGTTCTTAACTCTTATGCATTATACTTTGTATTCGAGGTTTAAATTTAAATGTGGCAGAAAATTTAAAGGTGCTAGCCCCTTCGGACTAGCCCCATTCCATATAACCTTTGCACCTGTAACCGTGGCCTTAAAGTCCTTAACTATAGTGGTAAATGGTTAGAAAATGGTTAATGTGACTTGCAGTGGAAGCCAAAAGTTTAAGCCACCATGGGAGGCGGCAACGATAAAATAGTTAGCCGTTAGCGGAACCGCCGATGGCTAGAGTGGTGGATCATGTGACCGCCCTTAGCCTGCCATTTAATGCTAGAGTTTAACTGTCCACTAGTTTGGGGCGGAGTCCGCCATTTCTGTCAAGTCCGCCATTTTTGGAGTAGTTAACTGCAGTTAGCCCACATTTAGTGGGGTTTTCAATTGACATTGAGCATAAATTTTTTTTCATCATAAATTCTTCAATATTGGACCAATTTGGACAAACTTTTGGTCAATTTTGGCTTTCTTTAGCATTATGGAGAGTTTGGGATAGGTTGCAGAGTTAAAATAGGTATTCTTCAGCCACTTTTCTTCAGGGAAGCTTGGAGAGTGACTAGGGCCATTAGGGAAATGGAGCTGTATTGGGCTATACTTCACTGTTTGAGGTGAAACAAAAGCCATTTTTAGCTTATTTCTATCTTTTGAATTTAATTTCATAGCTATTTTTTTCTGTTTAGGGATATTTCTCACTGTATAAACAATTTGAGCAACTTAATAGAGCAAGGACAGTCCCATTGGGAGCCTTGGACCTGGCAGATGTAGCCTAGGAGGGGTGAACTGCCTCATCATGTTGTTGTATTATGTTATGGTAAAGTTTATCTGCTGTGTATTTCTAATTTAATATGTCAAACAGTAAATTTAATTAACATTCCCTCACACATAAGACTCAGAAACCTTATCAAAAACACTTTGTTTAACTTGCAAGACATGGAGAATACTTTGCACACTTAATTAAATGGAAATGGATACTTTGCACAACATTTATAAATTCTTCCATTTTCAGATCACACTCCTATCATCTTGAGAAATAATTTGTTTCGTTTTGATTATGTGGGAATTATTACGGGCCTCCTTCGACATATCACTTCCTGTCGACTTCAACTCATTATCCAGGAAGGTAATCTAGAAACTCCTTTTCGATACCTTGGATCTTGCATACCTCAATGGAAATTTCTTAACGTTCGATGACAGGTTCACATCATTGGATTTTGATTGAATTATTATGCAAGTGTTTTACTTCAGTTCATTCATTCACACATGTAGATTCCATTGTCGTACCTTGAGGGCCATTGTCATTATTGTTGCTTTCTCTTGTACCTGTTACCAGTTTACCTCATTGACAAGTAATTTGGTGGTTTCTACCATGTTCAACATCAACACATCGATTCACATGGTTAGATTCGTAAAGTGGGTAGATTGATACAAAGATGAAGACACTATATCACATATGTTATTATCCAGGATGCATGGATTTATTGAGTATTCATGATTTTACACATGATCCTTTCTATACGGATGGTTGCGACCATACTTTGGATCCATTTCCATGATCTCTTTCAGACGGGTGGTTGTGTCCATGCCATGGGTTCATATGTTATTTGATGCCTATTTATAGATATGGTATTAGGCACATTTATATCAAAGATGTCATATATTGTATTGTGTTTGATTAAAGGTCTCTTGACGGTGGTTTTCTAGAGTCCTTGCCATGGATGATAAAGAGATTCAACCATCACTTCTAGTTTTGTTTTCATGCTTTAGGGCCATCTGTTACATAATATTTTATCGCATTACTTAGTCCTTATCCTAAGTGTTGTCATTTGTGTCACTCATGCCAAAAATGTCGCAAAGAATAAAAATCTATGAAAACTTATTCATCTTGGATAACATGCTTAAAACATCCATGAAGACCTAAAAGAGAAATGTCTTGAAGCCTTTCTAAAAACGTTTTTAAAAAACCTAATTTAAAATCCCATCATGGTTCTCCCCTACATATCATAGCACTTTTCACCTTGTCCCTAACCCATGAAAAATTCTGGAAGTGTGGGAATTCATCAGTAAATTCGCATTGGTCCTCTTCAGGCAGGTTATCCAAAAATGGAATAGAATATTTGTCCTCTATAACTCCCGAGAACGAAGGTCTGGTACTTCTTGGTTGGGGATATCGTCGAATACTCCCATTTTTTACCCTTGATCTTATCTCAACATATTTTACCCTTTTATATAAGGCCTTTCTACCTCATTAGTGGATCCATAACCTCTCCAAATCTGCTATAAAAGAGTGCCATGCTAGTGAGTCTTGGTTGGTCATTGTTGGTTGCAATTATTCTGCCTGATTGTGCCTATATTTTGTCGATTTTACAAAGAATATGAAGAGATTAAATATCTTTTCTTGTACTTGGATCTCCATTCTGAAGGAGGCCTCCAACATCAAGGAACTGGTTGTAAGCTTCCTTTTGTTTATTTAATAATACAAAGTATGCTTTTCTTCCCATGAAATTGTTAATATTAAATGGTTTAACATGATAATCCTTGATATGTTATGTGGTTTAATTTGAAATATATATATGCTATTTCTCTTTCAATTGTTGTCGCATGTTCTTTCTTGAAAGTATTCAAACACAAAATGTATAGTGAGGAGAGAGCCTGGAAGAGAAAGGATCGACATCGATATCGAGGAAACAAACACATAGGAGTTGGTAGGTCATCTCCCTCTCTCATTTTATTTTGAGGTTAAACTAGGAAAACTTGTATTCTTTGTCACAGTTGTTACTATACCCACTCATTGGTCTAGAGGGATCACTTCTTTCCGAAGAAGGGATTTTCCTGCATAACAATATGAGAGAATTCCAACAAATTGATGGTAGATGTTGACAAGGTAGGAGAAACTTTGTATCTGTATCAAAGTTTTCAAGGTTAGCTAATAAAAAATGACTTTGATCTTGGTTAGCTCTACATGCACCCCGTGTTGTTTTATGGCATATCCCAAATAATGAATTCTATGGATTCAAAATGAGAATTTATTGAGATTGGCATAAAAATTATGTTATAATAGGGTGCTCAAGACTTTCTTAATGTGTTACAAATATTCTACGTAGTTTTGGATGAAGATGATGGTGTCATCCAAATATATGACCACAAAATAGTTCATGGCCAACTGCAAGATATTAGTCATCATCATCATGAATGTCATTGGAGAATTAGTTAAACAAAATGGCATGACTAACCATAAATAATTCCTTTTTTAGACTCAAAGGTTTCCTTCCATACATCATTTTATTCAATCATAACTTTGTGTTATCCAAAATTTATATAAATATTTCCAAATAACCCCACACTCCTAATCTAATCAAGACAAACATTAATCCATGGGAGTGATTTTTATATCAATTCTATAATCAATATAAATTTTCCATGTCCCTCCTTCTACAACAATGTGATTGGGCTCCCATAGGTTAAGGAGATCTATTGAATTTGGCACTTTTGGATGAGCTCATGGATTTATATTTTTATCTATTCGTTATCTAGAAGAGAGCATATATATATATTAGGTCATTAGCTAAAGGGGTGCTTGGCATAAATTCAATTTAGTGTTTGACCTCTAAATGTAGAGACACCCCTATATATGAGGCAAATATATCTTTGTATTCCTTTACAATTTTGTTTGCCTTCTTCTATTGTGTATATATAATTTATGCTAAGGCCATTACAGTCATAGTGACCTTCCATTCACCTTTCGACAATACCATGAAGAGGATAATTTTCCAATTTGAGAGATTACTTTCTGGCACTTCTTTGTTGAGACCAAGGAGGTTGCAGTAGTTGGAACTACATCTAGTAACTTGTAGAGTTTATCTCCCAAATTAATAATGACACTATGGGGCTTGGGTTCATAAATAGCATGGAATCTCTAATGATCCCTAATATTGCACCAAGAATGTTGCAATTCCCAAAGGCTTCTGAACTCAAATTATCAACCATGAGTTCGTACAAACTTAGAGGTGACAGTGATATATGCACGGTAGGTTAAGTCCTACTCATGGTACAAATTGAGCATGATTTGAACTAAAAAAGTGAAAATTCTATTCATTTAAATGTAAATGCTAATTGGCATTGCATGAAAGGAAAATGCTAGTATATTTTCCAAAATAAATCACGCTACTCTACTGGCACATTTAATCATATCAATAACCTATTTGTATGCATCATTTATCTACTCACACTTGCTTGAAAATAAGGAATCCAATATTTAACATGCCTATGAATAAAAATACTAATTCTAAATTTTTTTTTCTATCTGATGGTTGCAGTGAGAAAAGGATGAGGTTAGACTGGTCTTAGAGTATTCCTTAATCATAAAATAACAAGTTGGGGGCCATTATTCAGATTATCCATGCTAGGATCAATGTAGGGAACAACACTGGTGGAAGAAAACACTGCTACAGGGCTACTAAAGGAGGGTCCGTATTCAGCTTATCTATGCTAGGATCAATGTAGGGAGCAACACTGGTTGAAGAAAACACTACTACTGGGCTACTACAGGAGGGCTTGTATTGCTATAGGAGGTCCTATTTTGCTATAAGAGTGGGTACGAGAGAATTTTAAGCATGGAAGTGGTGTATTAGAGGTGTATAAATGTGGATTAGGGTAGAAGGTGATGAACTAAGTGTTTGGGAGGCCCTGAGCCAATCCTAGCACCCCTCAAGGCACTATCTTGCACCAAAGTTGATGCCCATGGTGTCCTTCATTTTCCTTAAAAGAGTGAATTCAAAGAAAAAATTTGGAAGCAAGGTGAGGTGCCTAAAAGGAAGATGGAAAGGTACAGATGGATGTGGACAAGTGTTCCCACCCCTTCAGATCAGAATATTCCTTGCAGCTAACCAGATACATGCATCAACTGACCAAAATTGCAATGAGACAAATTATCATGGAAAATATGAGTTTTATTTGATTAAGATCTAGTATATCACAAAAAAATACTCTAATCACTCAATGTAATGACAATAAATCATAAATTTGTAGAGAATAAGAAGGAAAAATAATATATTTCCATTTCCAAGAAATCATAAATAATATTTTTGAGTTGTTATTGTAGATCTTTCCAATCACTCTTCCCACAGGAGAGGTGATAGGAAAGTCTGTAATTACAAGTTTTTATGATATAATATCTACAGAAACAAGATAAGGATTACAATGCTTTGAAACAATAAAAATAAGGAAATATAAGAGAGGGACTAAAGAATCTGGGTTGGGCCCAAACCCAAGGGTTTTAGCCCTCAAAAACTAACTCAAAGGTAGATCAATGGTAAACTTATCATTAATATAAAATAATAGTCTCATGCACCATATGAAAGTTAAGAATAACAATTTCAAGAATTAGGCTCTCGGTAGCTACTCCTAGTTGCAACAAAAATTTGAATCCTAATGAGCTTGTCAGTTGGTTTACTTATACAAAATGATTGAGGGGTAAATTCCTTGAAAGGAGGAATGCTCCCCTCCAAAATATCGATATTTGTGGATCTGGTTCCTTTTTTCCTTGTCATGTAATTGGAGTTCCTTGGTTGCCAGTGACTTCGAGTTGTTGGAGAATATTTTGTGATCTCAAGCCACGTTAGTGAGTTAATGAGGCGAGCAAGATCCCTATATTATCTCTAGGTGTCTCCATCAATCTCCTACATGGTAAATATATCCAAAAATTCTTCTTTGACTTGCATATTAATCATATTAGCCATACAATATGAAAACCACATTTTAGTCTTCCTATTAAGAATATTATGGATAAAAATGTGAATTAATGTGAGAAAAAGAGAGTTGTAAGGGCCAAAGGATAGCACAATGGACTCCAAAATATACATATTGATAGGACCCATCATCACCCCATGCTAAATATGTTTCTCACCCTCTGAGAAACTCCATCATTGATATGAAGCTCATTCATGGCCCTGGTGGCCTCTATGACTTCCCAAGACACTTCAGATGGTGTGCCTTCTTGTGGATAGAAACCTACATTTTCCTCTATATTTGTCCATTCTTTTTTTCCTCTACCAGGTTTCTTCCTTTTTGTAGTCCCAATAGAAAGGGATGAATGAGTTTGACCCCTATCCAGTTGATATTTAGCCTTTTCATAATCCTTTTGTATAGTGGTGTTTCTAGGGAGTGATATTCTATTATTTGTAAACTATGAAGTGGGCCTGCCATCTTATTTGGAAAGCCTGCAAAATTTTTTTCTACACCATCCTAAAAGTGTCCTCAAAATGTAGGACTGATTTCTCTTGGGATTCTATGTATGTAGCTGCTAATTTAGGATCAAAGGAGATGAGATTGTGATTCCTAATGAAAACGTTGGGACTCACTAATTTTTCTATGATATATAAGGGCTCCTTTTATTTTTTTGTCATCACCCTTTTCACTTCTTTATCTCTTGTATCCTCATGTTTCAACCAATATGATAATTCCATCAGTTGTATGTCTCTCAATATTTAATTGGGGTCCCAAAAATTCAGATCTGTTAGGACCACCTTGTGCACATAAAACTCAACTAGTTTTTCCTTATCCTCAATACTTACCTTTTTACAAAACTCAATAAATTGTCTGTAGTCTTGGAAAGGTAAAGACCCATAATGTGGCAATGTATTTATCTGGAATTGCAACCACTTATCCTTGAGGAAAATAGCATAGGATTTGGATGGATTCCTGCATTGTATGTGTTAGTATGAATCTTAATCGCAAGCGTACGAAAAAGGCTCACTTTAGCTGTGCATAAAAAAAAACCCTAACAACAAGGATGTCTGCCAATTTCCTTAGATCTACAGATAGTTAACCAAGATAAATGCTACAAAATCTAGATCTATGCAGAAAAAGACATTAAGAAGTAAATAAAAGAAATATTTGCTCCATGCATCCAATAGACAAGACAAGAATATTTTTAAAGAATTTTTGTATTTTTTGACACCTGGTAAGGGAACATAGAAAGATGTTACCAGCCCCCCTCAATGGGATGGGTTCTTGTAAATCCTTAGCACTTCAGATCTAAAATCTCTCTCTCTCTTGATGGTGTAGAAAACCCAGACAAAAAATGGAACTCAAAGGGAGTTCACAAGAAAAATGGTAGCAAAATATGACAATGATGGAGGATCAAAGTCAGACCAAAAGTATAGATCCAGAGTGATCTTTAGGCAACAAAAGGTAGTCAGTGAATGGAAAAACTCTTCTATTTATAACAAAATATTGAGTTAGTCTAGATATTGGTGCATAATTAAAATATTATTAACCAAATCAAGATCCAAGTTTTATGGAATATTTTATTATATTTGTTGGAGGGAAAAGGAATTTGAATTTGGTCAAATCCCTTTATTTGTAAATAATAAATAAATAAATGATTTATTTATTATTTTAAGGACGTGGTTGAGTAATAATCAAATAAATAATGATTTATTCAATTATTTATAAATGATTTAGTCAAATTTAATAAGAAATATTATTTAAATAAGGTTTAAATAATTATTCCTAGAAAATAATAAGATAAATAATTATTTATCTAATTAATTTTCCCGTTTTGGGTTAAATATGACAAGGAATATTAATTAAACTGTTGTTTAACTAATTATTCCTTGAGGAAAATAAAACAAATGTCGATTTATTTAATATTTCCTCACGGGGTTTCTTGCTTAGACCATAAAAAACTTAATAAATAAGGATTAATAAGTTATTTTTCACAGTGAAAGAAATTTTACTTAGGGTAAAATTGGTCTTACATGGTGTACTTTGGTCCATCTAATATTAATAGGTTAGATGACCAAAAATTGGTATAACTGATTTCCCCCCAGAGTGCGAACGTTAGGAGCTAATCGTATGACTGAAGTACATTGTAAGAACTATATCAATAGACACCGAAGGGGAAGTCAGAGAGAGAGAAAAATAAGGTAGATCAAAGCACTAGAGGACTAGACCCTGAGGAGGTGAGACTTACAGGTGCGACAAGTCTCTTTTATGAGTGAGTACCTGTGCTATAGGTAGTGGGGGAGGCATACCTATGCCCGCCGAGACAAAGTACAAAGAATAATGCATCCAATAAACAAGGGACTGAACTATATAGTACATGCTGGCATAAACATGAGCCATATAAAAAGATGATAATGAATCCCACATACATACTGTGCCTGGGATAACAGCCAGGACTTATACAATAATATCTGAGTACATGAGATATAAGTACAACCAAAGTGCCCCTGTAAACAGGAAAGGGCTCTGAAAATATGACTGATACATGCAAATTAAAAGGCACTGTAAGCGACTGAGGCCGACATCATCAAATCTATGGAGCTACATCAAAGGTTGTAATGAAGAGGTCATCCGGGCATGTGGGGGGCTACCTGAAGGGCCACCCCCTCATGAGGCCTAAAACAACTCACACACACCCAGGAATCACTATTACAATCTGCTGCATCACTGAACCATCAAGTATACGGATCTCGATCATGTTGTAAGGAGCTAGAGCTAAGAAACACAAGTCAAAGGGAAATAAGGACTCCCTTTACCTGATCCAAGGCACCGAACAAGAATGGAAGATGGAACCAAGGTAAACTACCCTCTAGAACTATCTTCTAGAATGAATGATCTGATGTGGACAAAAGGAGGTCCGCCATAAGCGAGACAATAAGGGATCTTCAACTTAGGCATGAGAGAAAATAGTAGAGCGACTGACAGACTGACACTAGGGATGATGATGAAATGGGGGGTACTGAGTAGCGGATGTACGACTTCCCTTTTTAGATCATAATGGGCATGGATGACCTGGCTGCAACTGATACCATATCAAAGGGGACAGGGGATAGTAGGACTGAAGTCCATAATGTGTGACACGAGAGAGGAACCAAGCAATGAAGGTTGGAGGACTATAGTGGGATACAAAGGGACTCAAGATAGACTCCATGCATGCGATGATGACTCAACTCGGATGCTCTAAACAAGGACGACTCGATGATGATGCCATGCAGAAAAGGTCCAATGGGGACCATAGAAACATGAGTACAAGATGGTTACTCATGACGAAAATCGACAGGAGCATGGAAAAGTATGGAGGCAAAGTGGTGCCCCAAGTGCAAGTGTTTCAAGTGAGGAAATTCGATTTTGAGGAGTGGTGAAGTGACGCTTCTTGGACAAAATGTGTCTTTTTGAGGTATCAAATCACAAAAAACTAACAGATACCCATTTGAGAGCTCGGTGAGAGCTTTCCAACGATACAGATGGTTTGTCAAACTGAGCAACGGTTTGGTCGCAGTAGACGAAATAAAAATATGCAGTTTCTCTTTTAATAAGGCATTTTCCCTCCAAATTCACTCATTTGCAAGTGTAGCTGTGGTGAATGTAGAGAGGAGAGAATGCCCTAAATCTTGCAGTGATCGTAGCTGACAAACCGACCATTGGAATCGAGATTTGTCAATTGCAGGTGAGAGGCTTAACCTTACTCTTTATTTTCAGTGGATTGAAAGTTCAATTTAGGTGCCTAGAGCTCAGGAACAAACCGCTACTCCTCTTCACGGCCAAGTTGCACTTTTTGGGGAAATATCTGTGACCTGGGTAGTAGGTTTTGGGTAGAAAAGTGTGACCTGTCCTAGGATTTGGCCCAAAAAGTGCGACCTGTCAGAGAGGTGTTTTTCTGTGTTTCTTTTTGCCTGAGGGCTAGGTTTTTATGTTTGAATTCAGTCTTTCCATTCTGCACACTAACAAATATGGTGGTTTTGTGTAGATATGGCTGAATTAAGAATCAACTGGAGAGAAAGAGAGCTAGACACATTACGGTCAGAGATCAGAGAGGATCATGGTGTCCGCAATCATTGGCCGGGTTTGGGATTCTGAATTTTGTGGAGAACCGTTTGATGAGAGAAGGAGAGCCCTTGTTGGCCCGGTTTGTCAGTTATTGGGATCCGAACCATGAGGTATTTATAGTGCAGGGGCATCAGATCAAGTTGATGGTCCAGAATATATATTTTTTGACTGGTCTCCAGCCACTTGGGATGGTGGGGAATACTCAGCCAGTGTTACCGCGAGGGCAGAACATCATGGAGTTTGTAGAGCGCCATTGTCGACTAGGTCTCCATGTCAAGGGGACACAGATACACATCAGGGATCTAGAGATGTTAGAGACCCATGCTGTGGACGCAACGGTGCTACAAATCCTGGGCAACCAGGCACTCCACCATATTACTGGAGGGTAGATGATTCTTGTTGAGAGTGTGTTGAGTGGGACTTACTATTGGTGGGCCCAGATGATGCTGTCGTCATTTAAATGACAATTTTCGCTATGAAAGTGGCAAGTGAACCATGACTGTGCATATGGGATAGTGTTGTGCTCGCTTTTCTTCGAGAAGATCCCGACACTTCAAACTCACATAAAGATCTAGGATGGAGGCTCGAGGGAGTCTAGGGTGCATTGATGGGGGCGGCTAGTGTGCGGAGGAGGAGGTGGGGCGGTCGTACGTATGTTTTGACCCGATTTCTTTGCTCATTGGGATCGGATGCCATTGTACATAGACGACTATCCCTATAGTGGAATGAGTTATTGTGGGGACCCGAACTTGCAATTGCTGCCTGGTCGAGTATGGGGGGCCGATGGTAAGTGACAAGTTGCTAATATTTTATGTGCATTGTAAAGTTTCAGAATATTGTATATGGTACTGATTCTTTCACTTTTGGTATGCAGATATAATCCCGGTAAAACCAGCCAGGTATATGGGATAGCCTATAGTATCAGGAGCTGCAGGACCTAGTGGAGCGAGAGCATCGCAAGATAAGGATGCAGCGGCCCTCCTGGAGGAAATCTATCGTAGATGTGAGAGGCTTCTGACCGATGTTTCAGAGCGTGGTTGGCAAGACTTGGATGACCAGTACATAGAGCCATGTATTGTTTTGCCATCAGAGTGGTGAGGGGTCATGCGGCACATGGTGATGGTCGGACAGGGGATGCACGATATACAAGCGACATGAGTAGAGCCATTGGCTCGGGATCCTCTAGATAGTGATTAGGTGTAGGGGTAGGTGGTGCCCCCAGTTTTGAGTTTTTGTAACATGCTATGGGCATGTCAGATGTATCAGAGTTAATGGACTGTAAAACATTTTATACGACACATATAATGGCTATGCATTGTTTTGAAGGTTTTTGTATTATTGTCTTATGTTAAATGCGTGTGCTAAATGCCAATCTAGAATATTGTTTGCAATGCTATCTACATAGTGATTTTGTGCTCTAGGCACATGAATGAATGTAATGATTTCAAATTCACGCATCAAAAGCTGCACTCATAAATATCTTCTAAAAAGGATAGGATTATACACATGATAGACACCATTCAGTTGCATGACAAGAAGCAGGGAATCTAAATGAACATGAAGGTGGATGATGCGATAGGAAAGGACATCGTTTAATAAACCTTGCACTACATCATATTCGGCATGATTATTGGTGGCAGTACCAATACATACACCGTTCGAGAGAACAAGCAAATGAAAGGGGGTGAAAATGGCTCGACCTGCCGAGGCTAGATTTAGGGAGTAATGACTTTCACCATCGGCATAACCGATATAAGGTGTGTACGGGGGGTCCATCTAAAAGGTGCCACAAGACAATAAATGAAAGGATGATGAACAATGTTGGAAACCTAAGCGCAAAGTAGAAATTGAACAAACACTACTAGAGGGAGTGTTCAGGGTAGGATGTCTACCACCCGCACACCGACGGGTAGGTGGTGTGTGGGAGCTACCTTGGGGGGAGATTGTGCTCAGGCCACTAAATTAACCATAGACACGTATGGTGACATTCTACTTATGGGCGGGAAAGATGAAGTTAGGGGTGGAACAGGCTTCCATGATGTCATCATCACAATAGAAGATGGGGTGACTGGAGGAAGAGAGACCACATGATGTAGCGAAGCTACCTGACTCATCATCATGAGAAGAAAGGTTCACATGTGCATCATCACAGGGGTTGATAGAAGAACAAGCAGATAAGGGATCCACTGATGTTGAGCCTAGGGTGATCGCTCAAGGGGGGTCAAGCGAAACAGAAGGGGAAGTCTCATATGGAGCTTCCATCATGGATATCATAAATGATGATAGGTAGAGGATGGTGGCCACAGGCTCCGTCATCTCGACATCAGGAGGGGGAATGCCAATGGGAGTAGGTAAATCCTCAAGTTGGCCCGAAGCATACTGCGCAAGGATGGGAGAGGTGGACTGGTTCTGTTCAATCTCGTACTCCTGAACTACCTCTAAAGAGGTACGGTAATGCATGAGGTGGGGACAACGGTGGGAATAATGGCCATGGAGATCACACAAAGAAAAAGGTTGGTTGGTGTGAATATTCTTAGGGTTCTTGGTTGTAGTCGAGGAAGAAACAGAGGCTTCAGGGACCGTAGACTCAGGGAATGCAACATTAACCATGGGCTTGATACAAGGAAACTCGGGACAATGATGGGTGGCATGACCGACAACATCACACAAAGTACAAAGCTTTGGATGCTAAGGAGGAGCAGTTTCAGTCAGGGAAACCTTGTCTTTTGGTGCCTTATTGCGAGCTTTTCCCCTATTACTCGAAGTTGTCGCAATAGGAGAAGGTTCCTGTTGAGGTGGCTGAGGCACGGTAGTAGCGGGAGGAGTCATGGGGACCGGTTGAACCGGGGTTAAAGAAAAATAAGGTTTGGGTTGACCAAGAGGGGTAGCGACTAGGTGATCGATATACCAGATAGGAATACCTCAGGTCAATTTAGGAAGGGATAAGGTAGCCATGACAGGTACCTAGAACACTCGAGGAGGGGGAGCTAGGAACTGTATCTACCAGAGGGGTAATGGTCAGGCAGGATGGCTCCGAGATGGTTAAGGCTAGGAGGAATCATGCCAGGAGTGTAGAGAGGCTCATGGATACCAGCTGCAGGTGAAGGGCCAAGAGGACGGGGTCCATAAGGCTGAATCGAAGGGCTAGGAGTAGGTTGCGGAGTGTGGGGCTGCTGACTAGTCGAAGCGAGCCTCTTGAGGGAAGCCTGGGACGATTTCATCATGCAAACATTCGATGAGATGGGATCAAAGACAGGAGGAGGAAGACCATTGAATGAACCAAGCAAAGGGGAGTCTTTGTAGACTCCGGGTGAGACACTGGTCAAGGGGTCGACAGTTTTCTTATTGGCCACCGAAGATATGATGGACTCAGTGAAGGTCTGGGACTTCGGTTCATAATATGTCAACTGGTCAATGGTGACTATCTTTCCATTATGGGGAAAGGAAATCTTGCGGTGAACCACAATTGGTACAACAGACATCGTATAGGTGTATCTACGACCCAATTGAATGTTGTAATCTAAGGGGACATCAATGACTTCTACATCAACACAAACAGTCTTGCCCGCAAGAGTAATAGGAAAATTTTGGAACATGCCAATGGGCTTGGAGGAGTGGCCATCCCATTCTCGGAGGGTGATAGTGGAAGGTTCCAACTCAGGTGATTCGAGTTGCTTCCAAACTGAAGCGGACATCACACAAGTGGATGTCCCCTCATCAATGATACAATGGGAAACATTGGCATTCCAGATCTTGATAAGGATTTGGAAGCCAATGGAAGTAGGAAAGGGAGGATGTTCTGATCGGTCAAAATCAAAGACGATCAAGCGATCATCTAAAGAATATACAATGCCCATGAAAAATAGTATAGCTTTTCATTATGAAGGGCACGACTGGAGGAGTTCTAGCGTTGAGATGGCAGTAGGAGATTGTGCCAAATCATCTACTATACTATACGAATGGGTAGCTTTTCCAGAAGTAGCATTTCAGCATAATGGTCCCTTATGGATCTTGGTATGAACCTCCACCTTAGGTTGATGGATTTGTAAAGAACCATTGTTTATCAAAAGAGGCTCTGTAGAACCTGAAGAAGGGGGCTCGGGGGCAGACGTAGCGGGAGGCATGTTATACTGATTGGACCGAGTCTGAAGGTTGAGGTCAATGGTAATGGGTTGGTCAGAGTTCATCATGAGAATTTGGTAATCAGAGGTACCAGATGGAGGAGGTTGAGTGGCTTCCTGACCTTCAGGTGGTTGGGTAGCCATGAATCCTTGCTGAGGGAAAGGATTAGTAAACATAGTCGGCTGACTAGGTGCAACACTGGGAGGAATGGAAGGGGGGCCTTACTGTCCTCGTGATTCTTCTTGAGTCTCCCACATCTATCGCATCTCTGGTAGAAGAGGAAAATTTTGGGTGTAATGACCATAAACACCACAACAAGAACAAGGCTTATTCGTGCGAACAGGCCTGTCCTCCTTGGGCTAAGTGCCCTGTTGCTGGTTAGCAGTGTTAGGTGCATTACCTTGGGGATTAGGTCAGATTGATTTTGAGTGCCTTTCCTCTTCTTTTTGGAAGTAGGAGGATTAGTTGTGCCATGCTGTGCATACACCTGTCCCTCAGGGGGTGGTGGCTGTTGTTGCGGGGGTTGAGAAGGCAAGGGAGGTGGGCGTGCTAATGCTTGAAGAGATGGAGCACCAAGCTGTGGATACTGATAATAAGGAGGTTGGGTAACATTGTGGTAAACAGGTTTGGAAAAAGGATGAGGCATGTCATATCCTAGATACATGCTACCGAGAGGGGGAAAAGTGCTAGAGGTGCTGGCCCCTCCCTAAGGGAAACCATAGCCCATAGGAGGTTGAGCGTATGAATGAGAAAGAGCTCCAACGATACCATCAGCGGCATGGGATGCCCCCGGTGTGTTGGCACCACTGGGTCTAGGGAGATCATGTAAGATGATATAAACGTAACCAGACTGTGCGTAGATCAGGTCATATTTTAACGCAATCTGGAGAGCAGCTTCTTCAGTTTCAGGGAAATGCGATGCGACATATTTTCCTATAGTAGGCAAAAGGATCTAAGGAACCAGTCCATGTAGACATGGTCTTCGGAGATAGGGGCTCGACATAGGCTCTTTCTTCTCCACCATTCCTGGACATGATTGGATAGGCAGGTAACAGAAAATTGATAGAAAGAAGTCAAAAGTTCGGTACCAGTGTCATAACGAAGGGGAAGCTGGAAATAAGACAGAAAATCCCAGGAAAGATTTGCAAAGGTGGTATGAGGGGAGGCGGCCCGATCAACATACCACTTAGAAGCTTCACTAGTAAGCGTACGTTGGAACAATTGAAGATGGACAGAGTCATTGGTAATGGAGTTAGACGAACACCACATGTGAAACGATTGAACATGGTTTATAGGATCTTCTCCATCAAGACCTTGAAACTTGGGGATGTCGGAAGGGAGCTTGGTTGGTATAGTAGGCCAACCAGCGTCTTGCCGTATAGGGTCATTGATCAACTGGTTAAAATCGGGAAGACTGAGGCCTGCCATATAGGGGAGCAAGGGAGTAGTCGGAATGGTTCCTGTTGTGGTCCCACTAGTAGTATTCCCAGCATTAGGTCCGGGGCTACCACAAGTGTTAGGTCCTGAACCAGATATGGTGAAGGTGACATGGGGAGAACTGGGGGTGGAACCAGAAGAGGAGTTAGAGTGCGGATTGAGTGGAGGACTAACTCGAATCCTATGTGGAGGAGCAATTCTTCCTACCGGAAACTAAGAATGAAGGCCAAGAAGTTTCCGAGATAAACACCTTGGGGGCACAATGATGAAGTCACAAATACGACACAAAGGGAAGAGAGACCAACAAGGGCAAGGAGGTGCAGGATCAACTGATTACAATGTCGAAACAAGTGCAGAGAGGTGCAGGATCAATTGATTACAATGTTAAAGTATTTTCTTGGAGGTGTTAACGAGGCTCTTCACTTATGGTGTGTGTTTTAAGTGTATTAATTTTAATTTTTAAACCCAGACGTTTGTAGAGAAAAATAAAATGTGTGTTGTAAACTGTAAATAAACCTACAGATAACAGTATATGAAAATGAAATAACAGAAAATAAACAACTAATTATGCATTAATCTAAACCCAAGGAGGCAGACCTCTCAACAACTAGTCAATGGGTGGGAAAAAATCTATTCAAAACATACCAAAATAGCCAATAGATCTAAATTCAGGTGGGACAATGATCTAAAAGTCAGATCTACTAGAAATAGGTGCAGAAAAACAACAAAAAATCAGAGGAAAAATTGCTGTAAATGAGGTGGTGAAAGGCTACAACCTGGAGGGAAATGGAGGGGACCCTAGAGGAAGACCCAAAAAAAACTAAAAGGAGGTGTTTTGGATGGATAAATAACCAATCTGAAGTGGATCTGAAGGTAAGGGATCAGATCTGAAAAATGGCTGAACACACTGAAATTTCAGATGACCTGTTGTAGTTAAAACTCTTCCAAGAAAGGTGGAGGGTACCGAAGCCCTAGGGGGCTAGGTTCCCACTTTGATGAGTAAAATAGAGCAAGTTTAGGTCCAAAAAGGGAAGAGACGAAGGTTAGAAAACCCTAAATAGAGGCCCAGACAAACCCAGAAAAATCTCAGAAAAATTCCTACAAAAAATTCAGGTCACAGTTTCTGACCTGTTTTTTGTAAAGGTCGCAGGTTGTGGCCTGTTTTCTATGCCCTGAAGCTCCAGGTCATAGGTTTTGGCCCAAAAAGTGTGACCTACACTTCCAACACTCTCAGGAGAAGGTTTCAGAAAAATTTTCCGTCTCAGAGGCGGTTGATGCCTATCACCTGCGCAATAGGCCCGAAAACACATGGAAGTTAGAATTTTTAATGTTTTAGGGTTTTGTATGTTAAAAAAAACATCAAGAAAATAAAAAAAAGAAGCTAAAGAGAAAAACTAGGGTTTGATGTAGTTGGATATGCAGGGATCTGAAAAACGACAGAGGTCGTAATCGTAAACCCTTGTGGAGTCGCCAATTGTTAGTATGAATCTTAATCGCAATGATACGAAAAAGGCTCACTTTAGCTGTGCATAAAAAACAACCCTAAAAACAAAGATAACTGCCAATTTATTTAGATCTATAGTTAGTTGACCAATAAAAATGCTACAAAATCTAGATCTATGCAGAAAAAGACATTAAGCAATGAATAAAAGCAAGAGCTGCTCCATGCATCCAATAGATAAGACACAAATATTTTTAAAGAATTTTTGTATTTTTTGACACGTGGGAAGGGAACATAGAAATATGTTACCAATCGCCCTCAATGGGATGGGTTCTTGTAATTCCTCAGCACTTCAGATCTATAATATCCCAAAATAGGGAAAATCAACAAGGTTGGGAATATCTTATGATATCCCAAGATTGTAGATCAAGCAATATTAAAACACAATATGAGGACTGCAACTAAGTAAATAATAAATCTAAGTACACATCAGAATATGCAGAAATATCTGAGCCATTTTATTATATTGGAGATGATTCAGTTACACAAGTACAAAATATAGGTAGATCTAGCCATGAGCTAGGATCACCCTGAAAACATGTATGCAACAGGTACAACGTAATTGGAGAGGCTCTGCAACAAATACTGCATTGTTCCTTCAACAAAATATGAACATATAGTTGCAGGCTGAAAAGGGAAATGCAGATATACTAAAAAATGGAGCTTAGATGATGCCAAGATTCAAGATCTAGCCAATGTGATGGATTCCTAAGATAACCCATAAAGGATTTTCCAGATCTGCAACTTTGGAAAATCACCTCCCTAGGATTTGATCCTTGATCTATTGGGAAATATAGATCTGAAGCTAGATCTAACAAATAGATGGCTGAAATATGATATCAGATCAAATCTATTCTTGAAGGGTTGATCCCTTCTTCAGATCTATGAGCTAGAAGCTCTAGATCTAGCTTCCCAATCCTCCAATGATGATTGCAGTTGTTGCAACACAACTGCCCCTAGAAAATATGCTGTGAGGGAAAGATAGGCCTTATACCTACTGAGAAATGTTACAATAAAATCTAGGATGATGGTAAGACTGATGGCAATGTGAAGGAATGATACTCCACTGGATTGCTAGCTGAAATACTAGAAACTTCCTTCCTCCCTTTAGATCTGCAAGGTAGACAGCGTAATTCCTGAAGGAAGTAATACTGCTGGGAGGTAAATAACTTTTTGCCTGATGCCAGATATACAATGTGGCTTCGGGAGTGCTGATATATAAGCCCAAGTGATGGGAATAATCCCTCACCTTGTTCTCCAGTTGAAGTACTAAAGACAACTTCCACCTTCCAAAATGATCTTTAGAAATCTACAGATTTCTGAATATGAATGTTCTGTAGAAAGTAGAGAAGAGATGTGGCACCAATTCATGATGTAGAATGAAGAGAGATCTTCTTTCCAGAGCTACTCAAGAAAGAGGTGGGATTATCACCCGGGAACACCCTGTGCTAAACAACACCTGCAATCTCTACTAAACAGCCCAAGAATGCAGTGGAATGTAACTTGAAAATTATAGATCTAAAAGATCATACATTAAAATAATCCAAGATGCCTTTCACCTTTGCCTTCATCTCTTTTATAATGTTTAAGCTTTCCCAAGCCTTGGCCCTAATCTCAACTGCATAGTCACATGTGGACAAGATCCTCCAAGTGGGACTGCATTGTTTGACCAAATCAACCAACAAGTCTAGGTGCAATGTACACCTCCTCCATCATATGTGCTTCATTTGCACATGATCTTCCATCACTTGATCATGAATGCTCAATGATCCTTTGTTTGACATCTTCAAGATCTTAGTTTACTGAATGAACCCTCCATGATCTTTCTCATTAAATGAGACATGATATCTAATCTCATTCATATTATTAGTTGCTTAACTACCTCATTTTGCAGGTATAGGCTTAATTAGTCCACATTCACACATAAAAAGTGGATCTTATTCATGTTTGGGGTTTGTGGGTCCCTCCACCCTTTTATTTACTTAATTCATTAAGAAAATTAAGGACTCTAATATTCCAAATATGATGTGAAAGTTTGGGAATATTACAGCCCCCCCCCGGAAAAATGTTGCTTGTACTCAAGCAACTCCAAAAGTAGATGCAAGTCCATCTATTCCCCTCAAAATGGCATCCACATAAGGAAGGTTTCCTCCATTTGCTGAAATGGGTTATGCATGTTTGGTTCCAAAGTTTTATTTTTAAAAACATAAAGAATGACCTCTAACTGTATGTTTATATGTCCTCCTTATGTCACGAAGTACCAAGTGACAACCATATGATGTCCAACATCATAATCAATACATGAGGTGCATAAAATAAGGTGGTTCTCTTCACAAAGGAAAAGATCCATCACACAATACATGTCTCCATCCCATGTTCCATGAATTAGATTGAGCATTGATATGCTCTCATACTTAGCCTTGTTGGCCTTGTTGGATCCAAGAATCATTCCAATGTTATGCAAAAGAAGAATGAAAGGAGTTATATGGGTAGAAAAAAATGTCAAACCATATTCTCCTAAGAGTAACCACCGGAGTAAGGCCCTTTGCTGCCATCCTCCATCTCCTCCATGTAAGATGGACAAGCCAAAATCCCCCAAAAGAAACCAAAGCAACAAGAGATATTGCTGCTTCCTATCCTCCTCATGTACATCATGAAGAAAAAGCATACTAATGGAAATATGGAATGTCACATCAGCCCAATACAAAGAGTCATCATCAATGCACATCATGAGATAATTATGCCAAATTTTACACAATACAAAAAACATAGACATAGGAGATGTCATGTGGTGGCCAAAATCTCTCAAGTGAAACCAAAATGAACATGCCTTCTCTTGATGTATTTTATCATTGATACACAAGGCATGGATCAGAAAAATAGGAGCCTTTGGAGAGTGACAGAAATCTCCCAATGGCAACCAATGTAACCAAGATTGCTGGCCCATGTAAATCTGCAAGTGATTATGTGACCCCTTTCTCATCATCCTCATCCACTCACCCCAATATGGAAGATGAGTGATGTGCTACAGAATCATGGTATCCTCCCTTTGTAGAATACCATCTCCCCCAAACTAATGAAGAACCTTGCACTTCATGAGATGTTGAAGTGCACCTCCAATGAGATCTCTTAGTGAGACCTTCTTCTCATCTATGGCCTTCCAAAACCAATGAGGCTCTGGATCTGTAGTAGGTAGAAGTCTCTCTCTGAGCTGTGAGATGCTCATTGAGAAAGTGTCATCAATAAAGGAGAAAATATTTCTCATATCTAGATGTCTATCATTCATCATATTTCCCTCCATTGCTTCATGAGTGAAGCTACCTCCAAAATGATCCAAGAATAATGGGGCCCTTTCTTTGTCACATCTACTTAGTGACAGCGTTGTAGATCTGCAAGGTGATACATGCACTGTCTCAAAGCAAGTTACAACACTGATCTCACAATCAGCCATTGTACATAGGATAATGCTAATCCCATTTTCTGAAATTCTACATCTCAACTCAAAGGGTTGAATGTAGCTCAATAATGGTGAAAAATGATATTTTTCAGTCTCCTCTTGATTAGATCAAGGGTCCTCTACACTGTGATATGTTTCTAATTCAAATCAACATTTTTTTCTAACCCCTGGTTATGCATTGGTCTTAAAACAATATATGCTGAAATTTTATGCATACCTTGGATCAACTGATATGTGGGAACCTCTTGAAAGAACACAAGAGTTCCTCCAACCGGGAAAATAGTGTCTCCAACTGCTGGTAAGAGTGATGGCCTCTTTTCTTCAAGTGTACCAGTGCTGGTATCGTCCTCCTCTTCATGCATCTCCTGATCCATGCATGGGACTCCATACGTTAAGAGCTCAAGGCTACCTTGCAAAGATGCAAGTGTCTCTTCTCCATATACAAGTACTTATGCAAATGGTGGTGAAAGTAGTGACCTCTTCTCTAGAGTGACAATATTGACATCCTCCTTGGTTTCATTGGGAGATGTCTCTTTATGGCTCTTCTCTATCTTCTTCTCATCGAACTTCTTCCTCAACTTGTGAAAGAAATCTGAATACTTGGTCACCTTTGCATTCTCTATGCCCAAACCACCAATCTTCTGCTTCATCTAAGAGATGAAGTGCTGCAATTTGAACAACCTCTTCTTCAGCCACAAGATGTAGTTTGAAAAATGAATCTAACTCCCTCCTCCAAGCCTTGAAATTTCTTGAGGAAGATTCATCAAATGTAGGAAAATAGTATCTATTATGCCTCTTTCTTCTATTGCTGCTATAGGATCCTCTTTCTTCTTTAATTTGGAAGAATTGTTGGAGAGTTAGCTTCTCCTTGAATTCTCTAGATTGTGCTTTGTACTCTTCAAGATACAGACTGAGAGTCTCATGAGTCTCAGGTTCATTCCTTTCTTCATTTCTATACCTCTCACCTTATTCAAAGAAAGTGGGCATAGTGGATCTATGAGGAGATATAGGATTCTTCGGTCTTCTTCTCTGTTGATAGGGAGTGCTTTCATCAGATCTTCTTCTTGGATCTTCTCTCTGTCCTTTCTCCTTCATTTGATTGACCTTCTTAGAGAGATCTTACATGGATCTAAGGAAAGGAGTGACCTATTTCTCATCCTCCATGATAGACCTCATCTATTTTTTCTTCTTTCAATGCAAAAGATGAAGTGTCCACAAGTTGAGCCAAAGATCATGCTCTAATACCACTGTAATATCCCAAAATAGGTAAAATCAACAAGGTTGGGAATATCTTATGATATCCCAAGATTGTAGATCCAGCAATATTAAAACACAATATTAGGACTGCAACTAAGTAACCAATAAATCTAAGTACACATCAGAATATTCAAAAAGAGCTGAGCCATTTTATTATATTGGAGATGATTCAATTACACAAGTACAAAATATAGGTATATCTAGCCAAAAAGATGAGCTAGGATCACCCTAAAAACATGTATGCAACAGGTAAAACGTAACTAGAGAGGCTTTGCAGCAAATACTGCATTGTTCCTTCAGCAGAATATGAACATATAATTGGAGGCTGAAAAGGGAATTGCATATCTACTAAAAAATGGAGCTCAGATGATGACAAGATTCAAGATCTAGCCAATGTGATGGATTCCCAAGATAACCCCGAAAGGATTTTCCAGATTTGCAACTTTGGAAAATCACCTCCCTAGGATTTGATCCTTGATCTGCTGGGAAATATAGATCTGAAGCTAGATCCAACAAATAGATGGCTGAAATAGGATATCATATCATATCTATGCTTGAAGGGTTGATCCCTTCTTCAGATCTATGAGCTAGAAGCTCTAGATCTAGCTTCCCAATCCTCCAATGATGATTGTAGCTGCTGCAACATAACTGCCCCTAGAAAATGTGTTGTGAGGGAAAGAGAGGCCTTCTGCTTGCTGAGAAATGCTACAATAAACTCCACGCTGATGGTAAGACTAATGGAAATGTGAAGGAATGATCCTCCACTATATTGCTAGCTGAAATACTAGCAACTTCCTTCCTCCCTTTAGATCTGCAAAGTAGACATCGTAATTCCTAAAGGAAGTACTGCTGCTAGGAGGTCAATAAATTTTTTCCTGATGCTATATCTGCAATGTGGCTCTGGGAGCGTTGATCTATAAGCCCAAGTGATGGGAATAATCCTTCACCTTGTTCTCAAGCTGAAGTACTGAAGACAACTTCCACCTTCCAAACTGATCTTCAGAAATCTGCAGATTTCTAAATATGAATGTTCTATAGAAAGTAGAGAAGATATGTGGCACCAATTCCTGATATAGAAAGAAAAGAAATCCTCTTTCCAGAGCTACTCAATAAGGAGGTGGGATTCCCGCCTGAGAACACCCTGTGCTAAATAACACTTGCAATCTCTGCTAAATAGCCCAAGAATGCAGTGGAATGTCACTTGACAATTCCAGATATAAAAGATCATACATCAAATAATCCAAGATGCCTTTCACCTTTGCCTTCATCTCCTTTATAATTTTTTAGCCTTCCCAAGCCTTGGCCCTAATCTCAACTGTGCAGTCACATGCGGAAAAGATCCTCCAAGTGGGACTGTGCTGTTTGACCAAATCAACCAACAAGTCTAGGTGAAATGTACACCTCCTCCATCATATGTGCTTCATTTGCACATGATCTTCCATCACTTGATCATGAATGCTCAATGATCCTTTGTTTGACATCTTCAAGATATTAGTTGACTGAATCAACCCTCCATGATCTTTCTCATTAAATGAGACATGATCTCCAATCTCATTCACATTAGTAGTTGCTCAACTACCTCATTTTGTATATCTAAGCTTAATTAGTCCACATTCACACAAAAAAATTGAATCTTATTCATATTTGGGGTTTGTGGGTCCCTCCACCATTTTATTTACTTAATTCATTAAGAAAATTAAGGACTCTAATATTCCAAATATGATGTGAAAATTTGGGAATATTACAAGATCTAAAATCTCTCTCTCTTGATGGTGTAGAAAACCCAGACAAAAAATGGAACTCAAAGGGAGTTCACAAGAAAAATGGTAGCAAAATATGACAATGATGTTGGATCAAAGTTAGACCAAAAGTATAGATTCAGAGTGATCTTTAGGAAAAAAAAGGTAGTGAGTGAATGGAAAAACCCTTCTATTTATAACAAAATATTGATTTATTCTAGATATTGGTGCATAATTAAAATATTATTAACCAAATCAAGATCCAACGTTTATGAAATATTTTATTATATTTGTTGGAGGGAAAAGGAATTTGAACTTGATCGAATCACTTTATTTGTAAATAATAAATAAATAAATGATTTATTTATTATTTTAAGGATGTGGTCGAGTAATAATAAAATAAATAATGATTTATTCAATTATTTATAAATTATTTAGTCAAATTTAATAAGGAATATTATTTAAATAATTATTCCTAGAAAATAATAAGATAAATAATGATTTATCTAATTAATTTTCCTATTTTGGGTTAAATATGACCAGGAATATTAATTAAACTGTTGTTTAACTAATTATTCCTTGAGGAATGTCCATTAAAGGTATATGAGTGGATGATATACACAGAAACGAGGAGGAACGATGGCCGGCGTTAGGGTTTCGCTCTGCTCTGTTGCCGCCTTTGCCGACGCAGCTGTTCGGACTTCAGATCTTGCTCTCTGCCTTGATGCTATTGATGTTGAGAAGTCTTCTGGATATGCTCTCGTTGTTGCCCCTTGCCAAGCACTGCCTTTGCCTGATTTTAATGCCTCTTCTACGTATGTTACTGTTCATTCAGAGGGCACTCGATCTGCTGAGTCCAGGGAAGAAGCAGATTTGAATGCAACGAATAATCATTGCGTCTACCCTTTGGTGCCGGCGGTGGCTTCCCTTGAATATAATGGCTTCTCTCTGCCCTGAAGTCATTGTGCAGCTCTTCAAAGGGCAGATTCTGTAAGATTTACCAAATGCTCTGTTTCTGCCTCTGTTAGCACCCTAAGGCAGCGACGACCCTTGGTTCGGCTCGTTGGACCTGCAGTGGGGATTCTGAGTTGAAAAAAATTTCCTGCTTCCTCCTTCAAACCGTGACAGGGCCAGGTCAAGTTGGATTTTATGCGATCTAACTCCTTCTCTTCTCAGAGCTGCACTAATAAGAAGGGATCCAAAGATTACTCTGCCCCTTTTCAGATCCTGATCTCATCTATTTCAGGCAACACCATTGTGCAATGGGTTAGCTCGTCGGACTTGGTGCAGAACCTTAAGTTAAACCTGGAACAAAGGATTGGGATACCCACTGTCCATCAGCGACTCCTATTCCAAGGTAAACAACTAGAGGACCTCCTTCCTCTCTCTGTCTACATCATTAAGAGAAATGATTATATTGTTTTAACCCTTCGTCTGAGAGGAGGTGTAGCTGGACAGTCATCTTCAGCCCCCTCCTTCTCCTACAAAGATGTTGTCCATTCTAAGATCCCCCACCCTCAGTCCTCTTCGAAAGCAGCTCAACCAACTATGGCTCCCAAGCCATTTTGGGTGGACAAATTGGAGGAAATTCCTTCTATAGCATTCTCTGATCCTGGGATTAAAGAACTCCACCAGAATTTTGCAGAATCTGCAATCATATGCAGATTTAATGGTCTATGGCCACGCACTGCAGATTTATACCAATGGATCCATAAAAACTGGACTAAAAAATGCTAGATCTACTTATGCTCGAAAGGCTTCTTCATTGTAGCTTTTGATTTAAATGAAGATTACCAGAAAGCCATTATAGGAGGCCCTTGGTTCTGGGGCACGGCTGGGCTTTTCCTTTCCCCATGGTTTCCAGACTTCGACCCTTCTACAGCTGTCATCACCAAACTTCCCATTTGGGTTAGACTCCCGAACCTTTCGGTGCATCTATGGCATATTTCGGTCTTCATAGCCATTGGAGACACACTAGGACGCTTCCTCGCTACAGATACCTTGAGAAGGGACAATGGACTCTACACCTACGGCAGAATCTGTGTGGAAATAGACATCAGCAAAGGACTGCCGGATCAGATCAACCTCAAGATTGGGGATTTCCATTGGACTCAAACTCTGGATTACGAAAATACAGCCTTCCGTTGCCGCCATTGTCATCAAACGGGGCACCTCCAAAAGGCTTGCACCCAGATCCTCGACAAAAAGAAGAATTTGACTCGCAAACCCAAAGTTAAGAGCTGGAATCCCTATGTTCCTCCCCCCATGGATGATTCAGACTCCTCCAGCTCGAATGAGGAGGAAATAGTAGCAGATGAGCTGAATGAAGGAGCTCCGCCGGACGGGGCGCCCCCTCTGCTGGTCCTGCGGACCCCTCTGCCCTGATGATCTCTCAGAAACGCTCTCATGGGTCTTCGTCCTCTAACTCGGATAAGGAGTCTCCTCCTTCTGCGCAGAATAGTTTGCAGGTGATTCCCGTCCAGCCAGCTCACAATAGCTGGGTCACAGTCAGTAAAAAGTAAAAGAAAAAATGTCGATTGGGAGATTCTACCCACTCTGGATCAACTCCCTAGTCTAGTTCTTTACTTTATGTTCTTCTGGTTATCTTTTGCTTATGCCGTGGATGTTCTTTGGGACCGAGGTTGATATTCTATCATTTCTGGCTCCCTTGCTCTCTTGCTTTGCTTCTATGCAGGCTTTGATTGTACTATATTTCCTTACTTAATAGATTTAGTCTTATTCAGAAAAAGAAAAAGAAAAAGAAAAAAAAAATTCCTTGAGGAAAATCAAACAAATCTGGATTTATTTAAT
The DNA here is from genome assembly GCA_034641835.2 of Pinus albicaulis. Lineage (NCBI taxonomy): Eukaryota > Viridiplantae > Streptophyta > Pinopsida > Pinales > Pinaceae > Pinus > Pinus albicaulis. The sequence goes on from CM076576.1 coordinate 883,359,401, forward strand.
ATTTACTCATGGGGTTTCCTGTTTAGACCATAAAAAATTAATAAATAAGGATTACTAAGTTATTTTTCACAGTGAAATCAATTTTAATTAGGGTAAAATTGGTCTTACATGGTGTAATTTGGTCCATCTAATATTAATAGGTTAGATGACCAAAAATTGGTGTAACAGTGTGGCTTCCATAGATAAACTTGCCATAGTAGCAAGTCATGTTTCCTTTTCTTGCAGCTGTTATTTTATCATTGTGTTCTATGCTGATAGATGCTCTCTCATGGTTGAATCTCCTAGTTTCAGGTCACTTAATTCCTTTCCCATTTCATTTATTTTCTCCTCCATGAGGCCCACATCTTCTACACTTTTGGATTTTGTAATTTTCATCCATATATGTGTTCTACCTATTTCATCCTCTAACTAAAAGAAGAGTGGGATGGCTAATTTCTCAGGTATAATCCTACCCCCCTCAAAAAATTTGTAGTTTGATTCTAGGCTGGGATGTGGATTAGGATATTGAGGCTCTTTGAGGTCTTTTTCTTCTTCTTTTAAGGTGGTTGCTACTTCCTGTAGCACCTCTTGCTGCTCCTCTAGCAGCCCCTATTTCTCCTGTAGCTACTTTGTTTCCTCCTGTAGCTCTTCTTTCTATCATCTTAACATGGAATTTTGTGTCTCAAGTCTCTTAAAGGTGACTTCCATAGTATTGGGTCTTCCCATAGGTGTCACATGTTTCTTGGTTTTGACCTTAGGAGAGGTAACCTCCTCAATTTTTCCCTCACTAGGTCCCACTTCCTCATTCATTCTTATTGACTCCTCTATGGTGATAGGGACCTTTGTAGGAGGTTGAGGCTTTCCTTGCCTTATCTTGGTGCTCTTCCTTGTTTTGAAGTACAAAGGGCCTTGCCTTGGTTGCCTAATTTTGGGCTTGACATGTGTGCTCAATGTGGCCAATATTGAAACCACTTCTTGATCAGTGTTCCTTGGAGAGAGAATTTTTTGATGTCCTCTTGTTGATGTCTCTTAAGGATTTGAGGTCTCCTCATGGTTCTCTTTTTTTTTACACTTTTTTCTCTCCTTATTATTCCTTAATTTATGCTTCTTCTTCATATTTTTTTGCTGCATCTTGTTCCTCTGTCTTTCCTTCCCTACCTCCAATGCTAGAGGCTGGTGTTTCTTCATATGTGATGGATTTTGTTCCAATAAAAATTTGCCTATCCATGTCTACAAAATCAGTCCATAACACATGGTTCCTTAGGTGACTGAGTGCATCCATAACAATTAGTTTAATGAGGTCATGGCGGGAAATGTGTTGGTGCTTGCCTTCCATTCCCTCACTTTCTAGCTCATTTCAATGATAGATTGCAAGCACAAATGAGGAACATCGAGCCTCTGTGGGATAAGTAATTATGCTTTGAATCTTAGCTCAGGGAGAAACCTAAAACAACAGGAATATACAATTCTCAACCTCCCCTCACAGGATATGCATTTGATAATGTGATATGCCACTTCATCCTAGGGGTAAGGTAGGCTCTCCCTTATCACTCCATTCTTATGTTTTACATGATTTTCTCTTAGAATGAAGAAGTTATTCCTGGATGTGACACTCACTTCTTTGTCCTCCTCGCTCCATCGAATTCATAAGGTAAGGTAGTCACTCTTCCTATGAGCTCAACATTTAGAGAGATGGAAAGGATTCTAACAACAATATTGGAACTATATTCTTTGTTAGCATTTAGTGCCATGGAAATTTTCTGGGTTATATCATCATCACACCCCTTTAGTTGTTCAAAGAAATCCATCCACTGATGCCTTAGAAAAATATTTACCACAGGTGGATGTTGATGAATTGTCTTTATGCCTGTGGGATCTCTTCTGTTAAACCATCCCCCAATTTCTCCCTATGCTCCTTCTCAATGATATTTAGGCGTATTTCAAGTTTCATCCTTGGAGAAGTATCAGTTGTAGTGTCAAAATTTTTCTTCTTATCAGAGGGGGAGAAGGATGTCAGTAATTTTTTAACAAAAAAAAAAACTTCTGTTTGACAATTTCAAAAGGGAACTATTACCTAATTCTTTTCTACAAGCATTTAATTCAAAAAATTTTTTCCATGTAGAGGTATGGAAATTAGAGAGGGAGAGAGCCATTTACTCATTTGAATATAACTTTTCCATGTGCATGAGGGTCTGAGGGAAACTTTGGTTAATTTTGGCTCTTTTCTCCCTTCAATTCTCTCATGTATATTATTTTTGGGCTTCTTGTAGTAATTCATAGCCTCTTATAGCTCCTCTTGTAGCTCCTGTAAACATTGTTTGAGGAAGCTCGGTGGCACCCTATGTAGACTTTGATAACACTAGCTCATCCTTCTATAATTGTCTTCTTAAAATAAGTGATTATAAAAATGGAATCAAGCCTTGTACTTAATATTCCTTTTGTGGTAAAGGCTCAAAGTGCTTTGATGACATGAATATTGCAGGAACTTTCCTTTCTTAACCATTGTCCCCACTCCTTAATTCATTACCCCATTCCTTGTGATCATCACTATTGGGTACCAAATCTACATAGTTTTCTCTCCCATTTTCACCCAATCTTTCACTTCTTTGTATCATTAATATTCGTTAAATTCTCTAAGTGCACAAGGTAAACCCCCTTTCACTGTCTTATCTGAAATGTTTAATTAATGAAATAATAGTCATGGGGAAATTTCCTACGCGAGCACTAATTTTGTTATTTCCACAGATTTGGCAGTCAAAGGGTCGCATCTGCAGTCACAAAAGAAACTCTGAGTTCACAACGATATTTTGATATGCCATAATAACATAACAGATTTCAACCCGACTCCAGATCTATTTTAGACCTTTCTTGGTTTTCTCTCAGCAACTAGGTTGGTCGTTGTAACAATTTTTAATTTGTAGATATTAGTTTTCAGATTGGGAAGACGGTTTTTTGAAAAATTGTATAAGAAGGGTCTCAAGGCTGTGTATGGGGTTAGCATACAAGAGATCAAGATATTTAATAGAAGACTGTTAATCAATTGAATGAAATCCATTTTGTTTTTTTATCTGTAAGCTGTGAGTTTATTGTAGCCCCGTTCAGAGAGTTGGGCCCACTCTTCTGATCAAGTGTTGCATTATTTCTGTGTGTTACTTTCGCATTTCTACTTGGGTATTTTAACTGCTGTTATGGTATGTTTCTTTAATTGCTGAGATTGCTTTTATAATTCTACAATTTATCGTTAATTACTATCATAGTAGTTCTGGTTATTTTAATTGTTGAATCTGTGATCAATATCTAATTGTGCCATTGCTCCTGCATATACCTTGCAAATTACCTTGAAATAATGTACGCACCCAGATTGATAAATTAATGTGGCCAAAGGGTTGAATAGTTTATTCACAATCGGACACCAAAATTTTTGCACCGTTGCCGAGGAAGGCTAACAAGGTGCAATAACTCGATCCATAATTGATCCAAAGATCAATCTCTCGTCTTAGGGAGGGAATTTGTTACCCTTCTCTAAGTCCTGAGCATAGTGTTCTATTTTTTTTCTTTTCGATTGTTTCTTTTAGAAATCAATCTCTTGTCTTAGGGATGGAATTTGTTACCCTGCTCTGAGTCCTTAGTGTAGTATTATGTTTTTCTTCTTTTCAATTTTTTTTTTTTAGAAATCAATCTCTCATCTTAGGAAGGGAATTTGTTACCCCGCTCTAAGTCTGAGCGTAGTATTCTGCTTTCTTAATTTCTGATTGTTTTCCTAGTGGCCAATTTCTCGTCCTGAGGAGGGTATTTGATTACCCTACTTCAGGTCTTGAATTATAACTTTTCAAGTTTGTGTGATTTTTTGTTTTGACCCAGCTTTCATTTCTTTTAGTTTTTTTTGATTTTCTGCTTGAATCCAATCTCTCATCCTAGGGAGGAAATTATTTTTCCTACTCCAGGTCCTAAGCACTACCGTTGTTTTAATGATTTCTTTCCACCAATTTTATGAACAAGGATTCTAATAAGAGGGGTAGAGGAAGACCCATAAAGAAAGGAAGGGATCTGGTAAGGAATACGTATATCCAGGAGATCATTGCAAAGGCTAAATCAGAAGCATCTTCTCGTGTTGTTGTTAGGGTAAATATTCAGACGTAGTCCGAGGGGCAGTCAGTGGAGCAGCCAGTCCCATCCACGGTGCTAGAGAAGACCCTTTCAACGACAGAAGAAGAAGTAAATAAAGTATCAGTAGAAGTAATACCCCTGTTTTCGGCAGAAGGAGAAGAAATTGCAAGTAAGGGATCGGAGGAATTGAGCAACCCCAATTGGGAAGAATAACTCCTGAAGGAGTTGGTATCACCACGAGATCGAGTGAGTGCTATGAAACCTCCTGCAATTGAATCACCCCAATTATCAGTTGCAGAACCAGTTGAAATATCGGGTGAGTATTGGAGGATATTTATAGCACCTAAAAATTCCTCTATTGATTTCCCGATTAGGGAAATCATAGGTGATCCAACAATGAAGCGCATCCCTCTAAAAGATTTCCCTAATTTTCATAGGTTTTCCTTTGAGGACCTTGATACATTCCTCTTTGAATTTGATGTTGTTTGTCAAGGGTACGACTATATCGCTGATGCTCAAAAATTAAATATATTTCTTGATACTATAAAGGGGACAACCCTGTAATGGTTCATGGGTTTAGGGGGAAAGAGTATCTCCTCATGGGATGTGATGAAGGAAATATTTTTGGAGAAATGCCAGGATTATTGTAAATCCTGTGAAATCAAGGAGGAAATTTTTAAGTTTGTGCAGAAAGAAGATGAGAATATGGAAGATTATGTGGAACGATTTAAATACATATTGCAGAGCTCAGGCCATAGTGACCTAGATAAAAATATTTTGAAGATTATTATTCTCCGGGCACTCAGGGAAGATTATCTGCAACTTTCAAACATAGTGGAAAGGGGGACATCTCGAAGGAAGACTTCGACACTATCTCTGGGATGTGCATCCAGTTTTCACGAGGGGCTGCTAGAAATGGACAAGGAATTCGGTCATCAAATACTTCTGGTGGAGGGGTCACAAAGGCAAAAATTGGAAATCTACTAGATAACCTGAGGAATGATATCCTAAGTACATTATCTTCCAAGATGGACACATTGAAAGCGAATCAGAAACAAGTGGAGTTGGAAAAGACTATGGCTATATTCTTCCCTCAGTGTAGAAAGAAACATTCGCTGAAGGAATGCCCATTAAACACAGTTGAAGCCTGTGAAATTTGTGAATAGGCCCATGCAACCAGTTTGTGCCCTTCCTTGCCAGGATTGAAGGAAGTTCTTCAAGAAAAAAGTGAAGAGAGCACGATGGATCAATTGTATTTCATGGGACCGAAGAAGCCATGATAGCCCTGACCATCAAATATGAATCTAGGTATGCCTCAGGACCTGTCTCATTATTTTAATAATTTTAATATGGGTCCCCAGTCTGTACCATTTTCACCAATGTGGTCTCAATATTAATGTCCACCCTAGCAACAATGGTTTCCTCAGACTAGTTTGAATCCTCCCTGGGCTCAGAACTGGCGTGGACCCTCTCCTACTAGACAATTTCCCTAATCAATGCCACAACAACAACTTCAATTGCCTTCCAATGTACCTCCTGGTAATCCACTCCTTCGGCCTCAACTTCCTATCCAACCCAACCAAAATCCTGACAATAAATAGGTCCAACAAGCTGACACTCTTAATCTTCCATCTTATGGAATTTCTGCTGCAGGGCTTAATGAAATAAACTTACGATATGGACGGGTAGTGAATGATCCAACTTCACCTATTATCATTGAACAAGTCAAAAATTGTTTTATGGAACCAGGAGCAAAAACAGTTTGGGATAAACCAGACCAAAACAACATAAATAGAACACCACCCCAACCTACTGTCAACCAGGGACGTCTAGTTAATCTGCCATATCCTGAAACACTAAGTAAACATAGCACTCAAGCCAAATTTGATTTTATAGGAGAATTACAAAATCTGTTTATTAAAATTCCCCTGCTTCAAGCTATGAGGGACGTACCTATATATGCAAAAAATCTCAAAGAATACTGTTCTAAGAAACCTAGAAATAAATCAAGGGATCTGTTGACCATCCATGTGATGGGAAGATTGTTTGACATCATGCTGGGAAAATCCATGCCTATAAAATATGGGGACGTAGGGAACCCAATTCTAACAGTACAAATTAATGGGGTTGAAATCCAAAATGTAATGGTGGATTTGGGTGTTGCCATAAATTTCATCACCTCCGAAACAATGAGTGCATTGGGTCTTAGAAAAATTAAACCAACCCCTACCATCTTGGAATTGGTAGATAGGTCTACAATTAAACCAGTAGGGAAGTCTTAAGATGTTACTATTTTGGTGGACTTATGGCACGATCCCGTGGACCTCCTTGTATTACAAACACGATCCCCAGTCAGTGGTCATCCCTTGATTTTGGGAAGACCTTGGCTCCCAACTGCAGATCCCTATATTGGGTGTTGATATGGAAATATGGTTATATCAAATGGGACGGTTACAAAGAACCTCACTCTCTATCCTCCTGTAGAACCAAGTCCATTAGAGAAACCATTAGCCAAGCGGAAACCTATACCAATGGGAGAATCCGAACCTGAAAATGAAGAAATTAGACCGGTCCTTACCATTGGGTAGGCCCTTTAATTCAAAATAGACATCGAGGATGATACCATTAACACTTTTATTAATGATCCCTGTTCTATTTCTGGTTCGACTCGTCAGATTTTACAATCTGTCATGAGCTATGAAATGGAGGAAAGTATTCAACCAGAAGATGAAATTGAGGACATCCCTACAAATTCATCCCATGATAGTATTCCTATTGAAATTGAACCAGGATAGACACTGAACATCAACCCAAATATGTCAGAATCCCAGAAAACGCAGCTCCTAAAAGTCCTTCAAAACCATAAGGAAGCCTTCGGTTGGGATTATATCAACATGAAGGGGGTTCCTGCTAGTTTATGTACTCATCATATTTACATTAAGGAATATTTTCGTCCAGTGAGACAACCCCAACAGATAATGAATCCCGCTCTAAAGAATATTTTCAAGGACGAACTTCATAAATTATTAGATGTAGGATTTATTTATCTCATCCCAGATAGCCAGTGGGTGTCCCCACTGGTTATCGTTCCCAAAAAGAATGGTAAATGGAAAATCTGTGTGGACTATAGGGAATTAAACAGAGTAGCTAAAAAATGTTAAAAATACTGAGAGGGGGGGTGAACTAGTATTCCTTTTAGAGCATTAGTTAATCTTCAATTATTATCAGTGTTTGTACAATGATAGCAGTAAAAAAAAGGAACACAAATGCACACAGTTTTTAAAGTGGAAACCCACTCCGAGACAAAAACCACATGAATTATTTTCTATTAATTCTTTAATATTCAACTCCAATTGAAAATAAAGCTCCAACTTCCTATAATCTAGAAAATAATTCTTCTCTAGCTCCCACTGGAGGGATGCTCCAACGCCTGAGATTATTCAATATTCAACTGAACGGATGCCCCAACACCCCATGAGCTACAACTCGCCCTAGCACCACCCTACCACCCTAAAGAAGAATAAAACAAGAATGGAATCTCGTATCAGGGAAAATGGTCCATTTTACAATGATATAGAATGATGTAGAAGAAGAAAACACACTAGACCATAAACCCAAGTATGACACAACCACCTAATGATGATCCTAGACCTCCTGACACTGCCTCTTCAACCCTTGGTAGATAGAGACTTGTACAATTTTTACAATGATGCATTTACAATGACTTAGTACAATGATACCTTTACAATGACTGTATGCAGTGCTGCCCACTTGAAGACTTCATGTGCTGAAATTCTTGCTGCTGTTATGCACCTTGATTGCTGCTCTTGTCATGCTACCCTCTGCTGCACCTTGCTTTGCTTTGCTACCCTAGAAAGTCTAGTCCTTTGCAGCCCTTGACATCACATAATCTAGCTTTTTCTTTACTTTTAGGAGCTCGATATTGAATCTGGTGTATCTTTGTTATTTCATATCCCCAATATGTGATTTTTGGTCCTGTAGTAGTACTATGAGTCTTCTTTCTAATGCCCCAGGTTTGACCCAATTTGGATTCTGCAAGTGAGAGTTATTCCCAATTTCTCACAATCCCCTAATTATGGACTAGTTCAGTAGAGCTAACTTGTATTGTGTACCACCTATCGTTGTTTCTTCATTCTACTTTGAAATTGATAAAAAGAAAACTACAGTCCACGCACTATCTGCCAATTTTTACAGAATTCTAATCCAATAATCAGAGAGATTTATGACGATTTTCCCAAGGTCACTTCTTTGATATAAAGTTTATGGCCTACAAAAACACTGACTTCCACAGATCATATCTCCGAAAATATTGGTAACGATGATCTAAAATTTTTACAGGAGCTTCCTTGGGATTTTTGTTTCACCTCATAAAAATTTCAGCTTCCTAACCTTCGTAGAAAAAAAATTTATAGCACAAATTCCACGACGACTTGTTTCGGGTAGCGAAATCCATACAATAGGAGGAGATGAGAATCACAATTTATATAAATTCTTAGGTTGAGAGGGACTTAAAATAGTGAACATGGGAGGGATTTTAGGAGCTTAAAAATGATTAATTATTGACTTTTCAATGACCCATGCCACAACCCCATGGGGTTTTATCCCACTAACTGGGGTTACAAACTTCAAACATGAATATCTCACAAACCGTGAAGAATTACATGGCGTGCCATTTATCAACGGAAACATCTCGACAAGTAGAAACCATAAAAAAAATTCTTGACTCAGAATATAGTAATTTGTAGGTCAAAATTCCCATGCAAGATCGGGGTAGCCCCTAGTGCTGCTTGGGTTGACATCAATGACAACCAATGATCAATAATCTCCCCTTTTGGCATTGATGGCAACACAAGTACTCCCCCTGAGATCATAACACCTCTTCCTACAACATTCTCTCCCCCTTTGACATCAATGGAAAAGGGTAACTCTCCCTGACAAATAACCATCCTGTGGACCTGTACACACTTCCACTCCCCCTTTATATTCTGGATAAGGAAAATATAATGAGAAATTGGGAGAATCCCAAGCTTCTGGTGAAGATATTCAAATGCTTCACGAGGTAAAGGTTTAGTGAAGACATCAACGATTTGTTCTTTTGTACCAACATACTCAAGTTTGATATTCTTTGCAGTGACTTGTTCTCTAACAAAATGATATTTGATCGGAATGTGTTTTGTTTTTGAATGCATGACAGGATTCTTGAAGATGTTGATGGCACTAGTGTTGTCAAAAAATATGGGAATAGGCTCACTGAATTATACTTGAATATCTTGCAAATTTTGTTTCATCCAAAGGAATTGATTACAACATGCTGCCGCTGCAATGTATTATGCTTCCACTGTAGATAACGAGATTGAGGTTTGATTTTTGCTCAACCATGATACGAGACAACCACCTAGATAGAATGCTACTCCACTAGTACTATCACAATCATCAACTCTTCCTGCCCAATTTGCATCTGTAAAGGCTTGAATAATGAGATTGTTACCCTTGGGATACCAAAATCCATATTCTTTTGTGCCCTTTATATATCGAAGAATTATTTTGACGACAATAATATGTGATTCTTTTGGTGTTACTTGGAATCTTGTGACTTGTCCAACTTCTCGCATAACATCTGGCCGGGAGGCTGGTACATATAGAAGACTACCAATCATAGGTCTATACAACCTTTGATCCACATCCTTAGAAGAGTCGTCTATGCTCAATTTTCAACCTGTTACCATCGAAGTAAGGACGGGTTTGGAATCTTCCATTGTGAATTTCTTGAGCATTTCCTTGTTGTACTAGGCTTGAAATATAAATATTCCTTTCTCTTGCTGAGATATTTGAAGCCCTAAGAAGTATGTCAGCTCACCAAGTAAATACATCTCGAACTCACTTTGCATATTTGTAGAAAATTTCTTACTTAGTCGATCATCATTGCTACCAAATATTATATCATCCACATATACCTCAACGATTGTTAAATTATATTTATCTATTTGTACATAAAGATTGTTATCAACAGTACATTTCTTGAACCCTTGTTGATGTAGATATCCATCAAGACGAGCATACCATGCTCTGGGAGCTTGCTTGAGACCATATAGAGCCTTCTTTAACTTGAAAACGTAGTCTTCTTTTTCTGATAGTACAAAACCTTCAGGTTGTTCGATTTAAAATTCTTCTTATAATTCGCCATTCAGAAATGATGACTTAACATCCATTTGGTAGACTTTGTTTTTTCTTGAATATGCATAGACGAGAAACATTCGCATGGCTTCCATTCTGGAAATTGGTGAAAATGTTTAGTCGAAATCAATTCCTTCCACTTGTGCATAGCCTTTGCAAACCAATATTTCTTTGTTTATGGTAACCTGTCCATCTTCATTCAATTTGTCCCTAAACACCCATTTAGTTCGAATGACATTTTTATCTTTTGGTCGTGGAACTAATTCGCAGGTGTTATTTTTCTCGATTTGATGCAATTCTTCATTCATAGCTGCTACCCAATGTTCATTCTGGCTGGCTTCCTCAAAACTACTAGGCTCAAAGGTTGCTAGAAAAGCAATGTGAGCTTGTGGTGATGAACAAAGCTGTCGACCTTCATTTATGTCACCAATGATTTGATTTGATGAATGGTTATTTTGAATCCATTCTTTTGTTCTCTTTGGAGGAGCTTGTTGTTGTTGTTGTTATGGTATAACTTGATGATCATTATTTACTTCGTCATGGTTTATAGTTGTTTCTTGTTCTAGAATTTTCTCTGTGTCTTTTTCACCCTCTGTCTCAAGTTTCAAAGACTCTAGATCCTCATCTTTATTCTTTAGAACACCATCTTCGTTAAATGTAACATTTATGCTCTCCACTATATTTTTTCGTCTTAGATTATAGCATTTATAGGCCTTTATTTTTCGTGAGTAACCAACAAATATACCTTCATCAACACGTGTTTCAAATTTACCCAAATTTTGATCTTCTCCTTTGATATAACATTTGCTTCCAAAGATTCTGAAATATTTTTCATTAGCTGGTTTTCCTTTCCATAATTCATATGGGGTCTTGTTACAATTATTTCTTAGAAGAATTCGGTTGATAATGAAGACTGCCGTATCAATTGCTTGAACCTAGAATTTTTAATCCAATTTTGAGTCCTTCAACATTGTTCTACCCATTTCCTATACGGTTTTGTTCTTTCTTTCAGCAACTCCATTTTGCTGAGGTGTTCGTGCTGTTGAAAACTGTCTTTTTATTCCATTTTCATCATAGTATTGCTGAAATAATTTGGAAGTGAATTCTTTTCCATTGTGCGATCTTAGACACTTTATTTTCAAATCAGTTTCATTTTCGACCAACTCCTTGTAGATCTTAAAGCACTCAAATGCTTCAGATTTTTTTCTTTAGGAAACTGACGGTTGTCATCCTAGTATAGTCATCTATCATTAACATAAAATATATTGGGAAAAATACTGAGAGGGGGGGGGGGGGGGGGGTGAATCAGTATTTAGGGCAAACTAAAACTTTTACTTTTTCATGCTCTAAAACCCATACGCTACTTTGCTGAAGCCAACTAGCGTATACACGCGGATATCCTTCATAAAACTCGCGTATACACAGAGATCTAATTATGCCATTAGTTCTTCACTTATGTCATTCCATCATTCATTCATTAGATGTTCTATAAACAGTAAACATGTGCAGTAAGAACAGAATAAACCATCACACAAAGCATCACACATGAACACCAGGATTTTTAGGTGGAAACCCAAGTCGGGAGAAAACCACCGCTGCAGTTGCTCAGCCTTCAATATTTTATTATAGAGAAAACATCTTACAACATATGTGCTGGCGCAGACTCCTACCAGCATGCAGGCACCCACCTGTGCTCGTTTACCAGCCTCTCCTGGAAGGGAGCTCCAACCCCCTGACTCGTTTACCAGCCTCTCCTGGAAGGGAGCTACGACCCCCTGATCTCGTTTGCCAGCCTCACCTGGAAGGGAGCTACAACCCCCTGACTGAAGGCTACAACCCTCAGCACCTCTATGGACCACGTTTCATCAATTTTCACACTGGATCCAAAGCTTCCACTAGGACACCACTTGCAGGCCACGTTTCATCATATTTTCAGACTGGACCCTTTCCATGCTTTTAAGCACAGTCAACCATGAAACAGATTCATATAACTTACTGACAGATATCAGTAAACCAGCAGAACAGATCAGAAATTTCTTACCACAGACTTCAGCAAACCCTAGTTTGCATACGCGCTTTTCTTTCTCTGATGTCGTGTATATACGCGCTTTCGTCCACATAAACTAGCGTATACTTCAGTACAAATTACAGAGCTAATTTTATTGCGCATACGCGCTTTCTCTTCAGCGAAGCCGCGTATATACGCGCTTCCTCTTCGGCGAACTAGCGTATGGTTCTTCAAAATTAAATGTCATTGCAATTCTTCACAACAGATACATCACTTCAGATTTTACCCTTTACCTCAGACAGATGTTCGCCTAGATGTTCGCTTCATCACAGATCTAATCATTCCATAAACAGATCTAGCAAATACAAGTACAATACAGATCTAGATCCCCTTCTTCATCACTCCTTCATCGGTGCATCATAAATTTAGATCTTTCATTCAACTGTAACCCTTTCCATTCAGATCTACTTCAGAGAGAAGTATTCATTCAAGCTCAGGCATCTTGCACCCACACTCATAATTTGCACAATGAATTTCATCTCTTTATATAGGTTTACCCTTTTTCAATACCATGAGCCAAAACCACATTACTTCCGATGGTATTCCTGGACGGGGTCATTTAGACGAAACATTACCCAATACAATGGGTCAATACCATGGTGGTTACCCCTGGTTTTGCACTTTAAGAGCGCTTTTTCCCATACGCGACTTGGCACGTTATTTTCCGCGTGCATACGCGACTTCCCTTAGGAAAATCCGCGTATGCCTAGAGACATACTCTTTTCATCAAGATTTAGCACATGCTGAATTCCTTTCTTCATTGCCTTCTGTACATACTGTAGATACATCAGATTTACTTCATCAAGAACATATTCTATTAAGCACAACTTCATCAAGTAAGTTGCCATTATCTTCATCAAGAGGGTTGCCTTTCAAGGACAACACTCATCATCATATTGCTAACAAACATCATTTACCAAGTCCATCACGTCAAGAATAACTTCATCAGGTGGATTGTCATCAAGGACAACACATGTCAACAGTCGCATGTCTTCATCTTCATTCAGTGGGTTGCCATCAAGGACAACACTCTGCATCATATTTCCAACAATCTCCCCCTTTGGACTTGATGGCAACCACGATGGTGTTTGGTTACCACAAGATAAGTACGTGGGAATACAATGACACCATGTCCACTCTCCCATTCTCAATTACTATTCTTTCTCTTCACTCAAGCACATGTCACTGCATAACCGCTGACATCGAGGGGCGGGGCGGATCAAACCAACACCTCTCCCCCTTTTCTCCGCATGTAGAAGAAGCGTTCTGCAGATCTGATGTATACTGAAGTGACCAAGCTCCCCCTGAGCTCATGCTGAATCTTCAAACATATTTTCAATGAAGTACATGACTCTATGAAGTTCCTATCACCAATGACTCATACTTACATCAAATATCCAACCAAGTGGATTTACATATGAGACTCAAGTACCCAACCAAGTGGGTTTATAAATTTGACTCAGCTACCCAACCAAGTAGGTTTACAAAATTGTTCATTACCCAACCAAGTGGGTTTACAAAATTGACTAGTGTCCTTACTGTTGAAAATTACAATTTTACATCATGGGTCTCAACATGACCTTTTCATCAAAAAACAAATATGACTTTTCATAACCAACACCAGAAATTCCTCAAGAAAGAGAACATATTTCAGAACCGTCATAATGCCAACAATGCATTATACTCAGCAACGCTAATGCTCCCCCTGAAACTGTGCATCCAAGCAACCTTTTCATGTGACTAAAGCTCCCCCTTAGATTGTGCATCCTGAACACTTTCACCAACAAATCATCAAGGCATCTTTATCAAAACATTAGAAATAGAATTATGAGAACTGGAACACCACCGGAGATACCCGGAGATACCAGCGACCTTGCGGTGGCCAGAAGTGACACATAAATTTGTCGACGAAACCAAGCCTTTGGTTGCTATTGTGAACTCGCGTGTATGTCTGCTTGTTGTGTTTCATGAAACCCGCGTGTCCAATTCCATCTTCTAATTTCAACGGTCAAAGTCCTGAGAAAAATACGGTGTTCGACTCCTTTCTGGAATCCTTTGAATGCTTCCAGCTGGTTCTGATGCATTAGAGCAGTGCAGTTGTCTTTGGCATCATCCAACGGTTGTGTAGCATAAACATTAAGTGGCCTTCATATTCTTACTGTAGCATCAGCCATTCTTCAAAGAGGGTATCATACCCGAACAGCATCTTCAAATATGTGTCAAGCAATCATCCATGTGGTCCAATATCATCAAGATCTTCAAGGTTTAACATGAAGTAACATATGTAGGCAAAATATCTCAACCATGGAAACAAACTCTGCATGATCTATTCTTATTTCTGAATCAACCGACATCCAACTCAACCATGTGTGAGCACAAAAGATACTTATCAGCAACCAGGGCTCAGAAACTCATCATAATAAAATATGTACCAAGTCATCATCATTTGAGCATGAGTATCACACAAACCAAAGAATAAGCAGTCATATTGCCAACAATGCAATCATTAGTATTCAACCTGCTGCTCCCCCTGAACCAGTGCTCCTCCTTAACTGAATACATTCATCAGCAAGTCATCAGCAACAATCTCTGCATGAACTGTCCTTATCTCCGAATTATAAGACTTTCATCTCAGCAACGAAAACTCTTCATCAAAAATCAAACATGACTCATCCAAAATCTTCAACATAAGCAACCATGTATCATATCATCATTATTTAGAACTGAGAAACTAAGCTGATACAGAGTCAATAATACAGTCATTAACAATCAGACTGATGCTCCCCCTGAACCTCTGCTCCAGATCTTCAACTATCATATAAATTCTCTTATCATCAATGCATACGCGACTGTGTCTCCTGGAACTCGCGTGTATACGCGACTTTTGTTAATAGAACCCGCGTATGGAAAGTGAAGCATATAAATTTTTCACATTCCTTCATCTCCCCCTGAACTTGTACTTCCTGTACCTATCTTCTTCATATCAGATGCTCTGTCAGAAATACATATAACCAGAATAATCAAATCAACATCATACATTGCTCCCCCTATGACGATACAGTACTAAATCTCATAATGTATCCCACATCATTCACCAGGTCAATAAAGTCAGCCAGAAGCGGACAGTACGCATTAAATTGAGAATTTCCCCTTTTCTGATAGGTCTTCCATCTTTTCTGAATTTGTTGATCTTTCATTGTCTTTGGAAGTTATCAATTTCATGTCATTCCTTTGCATTCCTTTTCTACATGTCCATACTTGTTACAAGAATAACACCCCATCATATATCAGAAGAAAATGACATAGAATCTGTAATGAGTATTTCTATTCTTCCTCCTTTTACAATCGTTTGCTTTATGTCCCATACTTGTTACATGAAAAACAATATCCCTTGAAGCTACCCAGTACCTTTACGAGTGAAAATTTTGTTTGTTTGTGGCTGAATTGTTGCAGCACGCAATTTCTTGTACCACATAATTATGACATTTAAAAAACTCAACGTTCTTGAATGAATTCCTTTGAGAATTCATGGCTGTTGGTTGATCTTTTATTTCTTTCAACACTTCAGGTTTTGCATTGACATCCTCTGAATTTTTAGCACTTCCTTGTGAGCTAGATACACCTTTAACAGTTTCATGGAAACCAAGACCAAGTTTGATAGCAGGGAGACCTTTGATTACTCGGAATATTGTCCCATTTTATATGTATTAGTACAAAACCTCAAAAAGTTTAACCTTTTCTTCTAATTTACCTTTGAGAATGTTACCTCCCAACCACCTCCAGGCTTGAAAGACAGAAATTGTCATGCTTTCTTCTTTCTCTTCTTCCATCTTCTACTTGATCCTTGATTTAGAATCTCTTCTTGACAATTTTCGTTTTCTTCACATGTTTGTTGGCCTCTTCATTCTTCTTATTTGATTTTCAGATCTTCTTTGAGAGATGATTTCTTCAAGGCCTTCCTTTTCCAAATAGCTGGAAGGTTCTTCATTCTTCTTATTTGATGTGAATCTGCTTGTAGAGAGATGACTCTAGCTTCAAGACCTTCATTCTTCTTGCTTGATTTTTCAAGATCTGCATTTAGATCGTTGATTTCTGCTTCTAGACTTTTAATTCGATTGGATGCATAAGTATGAAACCTTTGATACTTGTCCACTTGTCCATTCAGAATTTCTATTTGTTCTTTAATTTGAGAGATCATCTCTTTGTAGATAGATTCTTGCTTATTAGAAGAACTTTGTATTTCTTCAACTTTAATCTTGAGAGCTTCTTCAAGATCCATAGCTTTACTTTCACTATCTATACCATTGCTTGCACAAAGAAGATTACAAGGTTAAAACCATATAGATTCATCTTCTTCAATTTTTACGAGATATCTCCTTGCTTGAGTAGCTTCTTCTTTTCCTCTTTTCCATGAGCACCAACGTAGAGCTTCGTCGAGAATGCGATTTCATCTTCTTCCAATTTTTGCTATACAGATTTTAGAGGTATCTCCTTTCCTCGAGTAACCTTATTCTTTTGCTTCTTTGCCATGAGCACTTGTAGAGCTTGGTCAGAATCTTCTTCATCTTCACTGGACACTTCATCATCATCTTAATTTGCATAATAACTCTTCCTCTTTTCAAATTGTTTTCCTTTACCATGTTTTTCTTTATAAGGACATTTAGCAGCATAGTGACCAACTCTTCCACACTCAAAACATTTGAAGGGAAGCTTACCTTTGAATCTTCCAGTTCCTAGTTTGAGTTTTCTCACGAAATTCGCTTCTTCTTCATCGAATATATAGCTGGATTCTTTGACAACTTCCTTTTCTTTTCCTCTTGCAGATACCTTAAAAGCAACTTCTTTGATTTGAGAATGACCTCCTTGTCTCATTTCAAAAGCAGTCAGAATACCATGTAATTGAACAATAGTAAGAGTTTTCAGACCTTGCCTTTCTTCAATAGCTGAAACTTTAGAGTCAAATTTTGAAGTCAAAGATCTTAAGACTTTTTCCACCAGAGTAGTATCGGTTATGGTTTCACCCAAGTTTCTCATTCGATTTACAATATCATCTAGATGAAGAAATAAACTGGCAATACTTTCAGCACTATGCATCCTTAAATTTTCATATTCAATTCTGAGAGTTTGGAATTTTGTACTTTTTACCTTTGTATCTCCTTCATAGCTCAGAATGATTTTGTCCCATATTTCTTTTGCTGAATTTAGCTGCATCACTTTAGCAAATTCTGGTTCAGACATGCTTCCTAATAAGACATTCACTGCTTTGGCATTGATTTCATATTACTATTTCCTTCATTTTATCCCCGGTAGGAATACTTGCGGAGTATTGATAACCTTCTTCCCACAGGTGCCCATGCCACATACACACCAGACTGCGAATGTGGCACTGTTCGTACCTTCCAAGTGCGGTGCTTCCATTGAATAGAGGTGGCTTTATAGACATCACTCCTTCTTGACTTCCCATTGCGACGGATCTCCTTCAAGCGATCAAGCTTCTGCAGAAGAACCTGCTCCGATACCAATTGTTGGGAAAAATACTGAGAGGGGGGGGTGAATCAGTATTTAGGGCAAACTAAAACTTTTACTTTTTCATGCTCTAAAACCCATACGCTACTTTTCTGAAGCCAACTAGCGTATACACGCAGATATTCTTCATAAAACTCCCGTATACACAGAGATCTAATTATGCCATTAGTTCTTCACTTATATCATTCCATCATTCATTCATTATATGTTCTCTAAACAGTAAACATGTGCAGTAAGAATAGAATAAACCATCACACAAAGCATCACACATGAACACCAGGATTTTTAGGTGGAAACCCAAGTCGGGAGAAAACCACCGCTGCAGTTGCTAAGCCTTCAATATTTTATTATAGAGAAAACATCTTACAACATATGTGCTGGCGCAGACTTGACCAGCACGCAGGCACCCACCTGCGCTCGTTTACCAGCCTCTCCTGGAAGGGAGCTCCAGCCCCCTGACTCGTTTACCAGCCTCTCCTGGAAGGGAGCTACGACCCCCCGATCTCGTTTACCAGCCTCACCTGGAAGGGAGCTACGACCCCCTGACTGAAGGCTACAACCCTCAACACCTCTATGGACCACGTTTCATCAATTTTCACACTGGATCCAAAGCTTCCTTTAGGACACCACTTGCAGGCCACATTTCATCATATTTTCAGACTAAACCCTTTCCATACTTTTAAGCACAGTCAACCATGAAACAGATACATGTAACTTACTGACAGATATCAGTAAACCAGCAAAACAGATCAGAAATTTCTTACCACAAACTTCAGCAAACCCTAGTTTGCATATGCGCTTTCTGTTCTCTGCTGTCGCGTATATACGCGCTTCCGTCCACATAAACCAGCGTATACTTCAGTACAATTACAGAGCTAATTTTATTGCGCATACGCGCTTTCTCTTCAGCGAAGCCGCGTATATACGCGCTTCCTCTTCGGCGAACTAGCGTATGGTTCTTCAAAATTAAATGTCATTGCAATTCTTCACAACAGATACATCACTTCAGATTTTACCCTTTACCTCAGACAGATGTTCGCCTAGATGTTCGCTTCATCACAGATCTAATCATTCCATAAACAGATCTAGCAAATACAAGTACAATACAGATCTAGATCCCCTTCTTCATCACTCCTTCATCGGTGCATCATAAATTTAGATCTTTCATTCAACTGTAACCCTTTCCATTCAGATCTACTTCAGAGAGAAGTATTCATTCAAGCTCAGGCATCTTGCACCCACACTCATAATTTGCACAATGAATTTCATCTCTTTATATAGGTTTACCCTTTTTCAATACCATGAGCCAAAACCACATTACTTCCGATGGTATTCATGGACGGGGTCATTTAGACGAAACATTACCCAATACAATAGGTCAATACCATGGTGGTTACCCCTGGTTTTGCACTTTAAGAGCGCTTTTTCCCATACGCGACTTGGCACGTTGATTCCCGCGTGCATACGCGACTTCCCCTAGACAGATCCGCGTATTCCTTGAAACATACTCTTTTCATCATATATTTAGCACATGCTGAATTCCTTTCTTCATTGCCTTCTATACTTACGGTAGATACATCAGTTTTAGTTCATCAAGACATATTCTATCAAGCACAACTTCATCGAGTAAGTTTCCATTATCTTCATCAAGAGGGTTGCCTTTCAAGGACAACACTCATCATCATATTGCTAACAAAAATCAATTACCAAGTCCATCACGTCAAGAATAACTTCATCAGGTGGTTCGCCATCAAGGACAACACATGTCAATAGTCGCATGTCTTCATCTTCAGTCAGTGGGTTGCCATCAAGGACAACACTCTGCATCATATTTCCAACAAATCATAATTCTCCATATAAGCCTTTTGTTCTCATAGGACCACATAGAACAGCATGTATCAATTCCAATGGATGCGATGCAAAGTGTTGTTTTGTTTTCTGTGCTGAAAAGCCTCACATAGTGTGTTTGAAGGTTTTGAGATTTTCGGAATTTCTCGTACTGCTTCCTTTTTTTCTTATCCTGACAATATTGTCAAAGTTTATGTGACCCATTTGTTTGTTCCATACCCAAATTTCATCTTCTTTAGCTAGTAGACATGCTTTAGTTGCTTCATCCATAGCATATATGTCGTTTAGAGCTCGATTTGCTGTAGCTACAATTTTACCATACCTACCTTTCCTTATTTCACATTTTGTGGAGTTGAATAGCATCGTGTGTCCTTGATCACGCATTTGTACAACACTGAGCAGATTGTGATTCATGTTTTCAACCAATAGGACATTCTTGGATAGAACATATTTGCTTCCAAGAGTGACAGTACCTGATCCTATAACATTTCAAGATCCATAATTTCTAAAGGATACGATTCCATCCTTTTTCTCTTTCAGAGATAAAAATATCTTTTTATCTCCAGTCATATGCGTTGAACAACTGCTATCAACATACCACACATATTTGTTGTTTTGAGCCTTGAGAGTGAGAACACAATTATTAGTCTTCTTCTTCTTCCATGTTCGTTCATTCTGTGGCTTCAAAGATTCTTCTGGAGGATTCTCAAGTCTGTAGTCTCTAGTTATGTGTCCAAATTTCTAGCATTTGTAACATTCCATATTATTTCTTAAATGTTCAAATCTATTGATGTTTCGTTGAGCCCTGGGAGGTTCATATTTGAAGGATTTCCTGGAATTGTATTGGTTCCTAGGGTACATGTGACATTCTACAGCTTTATGACCAAATTTTCCACATGAATAACAATAGCCATGAAAAATATGTTGGTACCTGGATGGAAATATTCGTCAAGGAATCGTCTTCCAAGGATGTTCGTGTGAATCTTTTCCAATGAAGTCTACATGCATGTCAGATCTCATAAGTTCATTTTATTTTGTTGTAGAAGGTCATTCTTCTTCTTCTTTGTAACCGAGGCTAGTTATATCGTTGTAATATCGTTGATTGTTGATGATTTCTTCCAATTCCCTTGAGTTGTTGGCATAGTTTTGGACAGTTTTTCCCTTCTTCACTTCCTTACGTAGCAAGACTACTTCAGCTTCTAATGCTTCCCTTTCTTGGTTGCTTTCTACCAACTTCTTTTGAAGTGAACCTTCAATACATTTGTGTTCTTCAACTTCAATTTTGAGACCTTGAACTTGTTCTTCAAGAGTATTGGAACGAATCTTCTTAGCCTTGAGCTCTTTTATAGGCTTGATTGCCTCCTTAGAAAATTATTCTATGGTCAACTCTTCTTCTTCGTTGTTTGATACCTCTTGTTTATTGTGCTTGGCGATAAACAATACTCTATCATTGGCTTATTCTTTACTATCACTGTCTTCATCAGATGATGAGCTATCATCTTTAGAGAGAAATTTCCTTTTGGATCCTTTCTTTTTTCCTTGCTTGTTGAATTTCTTAAAGCCATTATTTCCTTTTGAGTTTCCATCACTTCTATTTAGACATTTTTTTGTGAAATGCCCAACCTCACCACAGCCGAAACATATCAATGGAAGTTTACCTTTCAATTTTCCCTTACCATTTTTTATTTTTCTCGTAAAGTAAGCATATTCTTCATCTGAAAGACTTTCTTCATCATCTCACTTTTCTTCACACTTGCACGTGCATGTCTTTTCAATTTAAGGTTGTTTGTCCTTATTGGTTTTCTTAGATGCAACTAACACAGTTTCTAGATCCGAAGTACCCTCTTCTTCATCAAGTCTCATTTAATATGCTATGAAAAATCCATGTAATTACTCTTTGTTGAGTTTGTCCAGATTTGCACTGTATTCTAAGACCGATACCTTTGGGTTGAATCTCCCTGGTAATGTTCTAAGAATATTTCGTATAATAGTCTTCTTGTTAATTGGCTCTCCCAATCCTTCCAAAGTTTTGGTTATTTCATTAACGTATTGGAAGTATGCAACAATGTTGCCATCTTCTTTCATTCTGAGTTGCTCAAATTTTTCTCTATAGATTTGAAGCTTTACTTCTTTGACATTTGAATCACCTACATATATATTTTCAAGCTTGTCCCATACATTTTTGATGGTTTTACAACCCAACACCTTATGATAAGTAGATTCAATAAGTCCACTGATAATAATATTCTTTGCTTTTGCATAATTTACCAAATTCTTCTTACCTTGTTCATCTGTGGTTGGTGTAAAGAAATTTTGACTAGTGTCCCATACTTCATAACCTTGCATCAAGAGATAGACCTCCATTCTTCCTTTCCAGAGTGCATAATTATTTTCATTGAATAGAGGTACACCATTCTTGGTATGCTCCATGACCTCCTTCCAGCTGTTAAACTGCTATTGAAGGAACCAAGCTCTGATTCCAATTATTGGAAATACTGAGGGGGGGGTGAATCAATATTCCTTTCAGAGAATTAGTTAATATTCAATTATTATCAATGTTTGTACAATGATAGCAGTAAACAAAAGGAACAAAAATGCACGTAGTTTTTAAGGTGGAAACCCACTTTAGGACAAAAACCACCTGAATGCTTTTTTAATAATTCTTTAATATTCAACTCTAATTGAGAATAAATCTCCAACTTCCTAGAATCTAGAAAAGCATTCTTCTCCAACTCCCATTGGATGGATGCCCCAATGCCCGAGATTCTTAAGTAGTCAACTGAACGGATTCCCCAACACGTAATGAGCTACAACTCGCCCTAGCACCACCCTACCACCCTATAGAAGAATAAAACAAGAATGGACTCTCGTACCAGGTAAATTGGTCCACTTTACAATGATATAGAATGATGTAGAAGAAGAAAAAACACTAGACCATAACTTTCAAATCTTGGTCGATAGAGACTTGTACAATTTTTACAATGATGCATTTACAATGACTTAGTACAATGATACCTTTACAATGACTGTATGCAGTTCTGCCCACTTGAAGAATTCATGTGGTGAAATTATTGCTGCTGTTATGCACCTTAATTCCTACTGTTCTCATGTTACCCTCTTTTGCAACTTGCTTTGCTTTTCTTCCCTAGAAATTATGTTCCTTTGTAGCCCTTGACAACACATGATCTAGCTTTTTCTTTCCTTTTAGGAGCTCGATATTGAATCTAGTGTATCTCTGTTATTTCAGATCCCCAATATGTTTTAGATCCTATAGTAGTCATATGAGTCTTCTTTAGAATGCCACAGGTCTGACCCAATTTTGATTCTTCAAGTGAGAGTTATACCCAATATCTCACAATGCCCTAATTATGGACTGGTTCAGTAGAGAGAACTTGTATTATGTGTCACGTGTCACTGTTTCTTCATTCGGCTCTGAAATTGATACAAAGAAAACTAAATTCCATGCACTATCTAGAACTTTTTACATAATTCCAATATTATACTCAGAGAGAGATATTTATGATGATTTTCCCAAGGTCACTTCTTTGAGATGAAGTTTAGAAGCCTACAAAAACACTGACTTCCACAAATAATATCTCCGAAAATATTGCGCACCATGATCTGAAATTTTTATTGTAGCTTCCTCGGGGTTCTTTCTTTATCTCATAAACATTTCAGCTTCTGAGCCTTTATATAAAAAACGTTATAGTGAAAATTCCACGATGACCTGTTTCAAGTAGCGAAATCCCTACAAGAGGAGGACATGAGGATCACAATTTATATAAATGTTTAGGCTAAGAGGGACTTCAACAAGTGAATGTGGGAGGGATTTTAGGAGCTTAAAAATGATTAATTATTGACTTTTCAATGACCCATGCCACAACACCATGGGGTTTTATCCCACTAACTGGGGTTACAAACTTCAAACATGAATATCTCTCAAACCGTGAAGAATTACATGGCGTGCCATATATCAAAGGAAACATATCGACAAGTAAAAACCATAAAAAATATTCTTGACCTAGAATATAGTAATTTGGTAGGTAAAAATTACCTTGCAATATTAGGGTATCCCCTGGTGCTGATTGGGTTGACATCAATGACAACCATTATTCAACAAACAAGACCATTTCCCTTTGCTATTCATTGACCAAGTCCCAGACACCCTAGATGGGAAGAAGTTTTTCTCCTTCCTAGATGGGTTTAGTGGTTATAATAAAATCTAGATAGTCCTGGAAGACCAAGATAATACAACCTTTACATGCCCATGGGGGACCTTTGCATACAAGGTTCTCCCATTTGGTTTGTGTAATGCACCTGCGACATTCCAGAGGGAAATTCTGGGATTTTTTATGATTTAGTTGATGACAGTGTTGAAATCTATATGGACGATTTTAATCTATATGGGAATTCATTTGAAGAAGGATTGGAAAATATGGAAAAAGTACTCGAAAGATGTAAACAAACCCATGTGTGTCTGAGTACAGTTAAATGTCACATAATGAGGGAGGAAGGAATAGTATTGGGACATTTTCTCTCGACTGTTGGAATTTGAGTTGATCCGGCCAAAGTAGAGGCAATACTACACTTCCCCATACCTAAGACACCCATACAAGTACGTAGCTTTATCGGTTGCGCTGGTTATTATAGAAGCTTTACAGAAATTTTTTCTAAAATAGCACATCCACTTTTTCAATTGCTAACAAAAGATGCAGAATTTTTGTGGACAGAGGACTGTGAAGCAACTTTTGTGAAGAACAAGGGACTGGTTTGCAAAGCTCCAATCCTTCGAGGACATGATTGGGAATTACCATTTCATATACATGTTGATGCCTCTCAGAAAACAGTACGAGCAGTCTTAGGATAGCAGGTAGACAAGACACCGTATGCAGTCTACTATGTCAGCAAGAATTTTACTCCTGCTGAGTTAAATTACACGGTGACTGAAAAATAATTCTTGGTTGTCATCTATGCTATCAACAAGTTCTAACATTATATCACTGGATATCCTACTTTCATACATACTGATAATGCAGAAATAAGGTATTTGATGAGTAAACCTATCACTCCTGGTTGTATTACAAGATGGCTGCTATTGCTTCAAGAATTTGATATTACAATAATAGATAAACCAAGAAAGGATAACGTAGTTGCTGATTTTATGTCTAGAATGGATAATAATGATGAAGGCACACCCACAGAAGATAGTTTTCTGGATGAGCATCTTTTCGCAATTTCTACTAATCCTCCATGGCATGCAGATATTGCTAACTATCTTGTTATAGGGAAGGTGCCTCATCATTTTTATTACAGGGAAAAATGGAAAATTATTCATCATAGTTCCTGATATTCTTGGATAGTAGGATACCTTTCTCATATAGTAGTTGATCAGTAGGTCCAACGCCATGTACCTAAGGATGATATCCATGAAGTGCTGAAGGTTGCCCATGATGGCCTTTGTGGAGGTTATTTTGCAGATAAAATAAGAGGCTATAAGGTGTTGTAGATGGGATATTACTGACCTTCTATCTTCCAAGATGCGCGAGATTATGTCCGAAGGTGTGGTAGTTTCCAGCACATGGGGCAGCTCGGTTGATCCGATGAAATGACTTTACAACCCTAGGTAGTCCTTGAACCTTTTGAAAAGTGGGCTATCAATTTTTTTGGTCCCTTTAACCCACCTTCCCAGCAAAAGGTTCACATTTTGGTCTGCACTGATTATGTGACTAAGTGGGTAGAAGCCAAGGATGTTGTGAAAGCAACAAAGCAGGTGGCTTCAAATTTTCTATTTGAAGAGATTTTTTTCTCGTTATGTTATTCCGAAGGAGATTTTTTTAGATGGAGGAGCAAAATTCACGTCACACATGATAGCGAGGCTTATGTAGAAGTATGGAGTCAAGAATAGGGTGACATCTCCATACACCCCCAAGTAAATGGACAAGAGGAAAAACAAGGTATTGGATAATATATTGACAAATACTATGGCACACCATCGTCGGTATCGGGCTCAAAAGCACCCTGAAGCTCTTTGGGCATACATAACAACATGGAAAAACACAACTGGATTTTCACCTTTTGAGTTTCTTTATGGGAAATCCCCATTTTTCCCAATATAATTTGAGATCAGTACACTCAAAATAGCTCTTGAAGTAGGGTTGGACCTGTCAAATGCCCAAAAACACCGGTTGGATTAGCTTAATGATTAGATGAAATCCATTCAATGGCTGTCCAGAGGACTGTTAGGTTCCTGTGATTTGTTAGATTGGCGAGATAAAATGCACAAGGTAACATCAGACCAGTCTTTGGAGTCCTAGGACCTAGCCTTCCTAGACTCAGAGAGGGCTCTCTCTATTTGTGCAAGGGATGTGAACTTGTTTTTTTCTAAGGTTTTGATTTTAGGCTAGTTGTTAAGTGTAGGGTTTTTTTGTTTGTTTTGGTGGGGTAAGATGATGAATTAGAATAGATAGAGTGAGGAAATATTCAATTCATTGGGCTATGGAGTCAATAAAAGTCATAGAAAGTTTCAATAGTAAATTAGGGTGGATCACAGGGAAAATCTAGCATTGGTCAAATGGATTCTCAAGGTTTTTGTGAAATGGAGTGAACATCAAGTTTGTGAACAAAGTAGGACAAAGGGCAATTAAGAATTCTTTATCATGTACTTAAAAAACAAGGAAATACCTCAACACTATTTAGCATGAAGAAGAAATCAATAGACATGGCACACCAATAACTCTTTTATTGAACTTAAGAAAATAAGCATTTCAGACATAAAATCCAATGAAATATAGAAGGCAAGAAACTCATTTAACTTTTAGTGATTTCACCTTCAAGGTTAGAAAACATTCAAGATACACATATAACTTTAATCAAAGAAGAGGGAACGCCTAAATATCATTGATCATAGCTATGAAGATCTCCAAAACCATTATTCAAGCATGGACAAAGGGTATGATTGAAACATAGCGTCTTTGGAAAACCTAATCAATGGTACTTTGGAGAGAGACCTCAAGAACAGTGTTTAGAGACATCAAACAAGCAGGGATAACCATAAATAATCTTCTATACCTATTGTATAAAACCATTCATGAAATAAACAATATTGGGGGCTCTAGAGAGAAATTAATAATTCTCTAAAAAGGCCCAGCAGAGGAAAACTTAGAGGCAGTGAATAAAAAACAGAGATAAGGTGCCTTTGAAAACATTTCTTAGTATAAATCCTTTGTCCTACTACAATTTAGAAGGATGACACACAATGATACATGAGAAAAAAATAACTAAAATGAAGAACATCACCATTAACCAAGCTCAGGGATCTTGCAAGCATCCATCTCCACCATCAATCAAGACAAGCCATTTAGAAACTCCACAACACCAATTTCTTCTCTAATCTCCAAAAAAAAACTATGTATTTCTCCAAAAAGTCATAAAATGCCAACATTTACAATGAAGCCCTCATGCTCTATTTATTTATCAAAGGAGGGAAAAAACCCTAGATACAGTTGGAAAATGTCAAAATCACTCATAAATGTCATTAATGCCCAAGAGACCATGCAAGGCCCAAGGCACAAAATATCCCATGAAATAAATGCCAAAATAACTCCTAGCACCTAATTTTAGAGTGATTTGCCTCAAAAAACACTAAAATATCAATTTTCAATTAATGAGTGTGTTTTTTTTACTTTTGGCCAAAACTACCCAATTTGGTCTGAACGCACAACACCTTCCCGGGCAGAAAATAGGTCCACTTGCATCTAAGTTTTGGTGACCTTTACGATGTCGCAATTTTCCCCGTGATGGCCTGTTGGAAAGAATTCTGAGTCTAATTTACAAATATAACAATTTTTTTTCTAATTGAGCTCTTATAAACTATCCAAAAATCCAAATTCCCAAAACTTCTCTGAGCGCAGCGCCAAGCCTGAAAATGAGGCAGAAAGGTAGAAAATGAGGTGTTTTTTGACCTTTTCAGGGGTCAAAATTGCTCCAAATACTATGAAATTTGGTCAGCATAGTGTACTAGGGATGATAAATTCAAAAATTTAAAGTTCTCCTTCTGAGGATGTCTGAGGATAGTGCCAGGGGTGCTGCGCTTATAGGCCTCCAAATTCACAAAAAGCCAAAATTTGTCAAAATTTCTTCAAAATTGGTGGATGTCTCCCTCATGGGGTTTGAGAGACCTGTAGAGAAGCTTGTGCCAGAATTCCAAGGTTATCTTGGCATTTTTCCTCTTTTAGTGTCTGGATCTTGGTTTGGGCCTTCTTGAGTTTAGCCCTTACAACTTGGTTTCTCCGGGCATAATGCTTGGTCATCCTCCTTTGGAGATCAAGATCATGATTTGCCTTCTTCAAATTAGCCTCCAAGTGTATGTTGGCTCTTTCCAACCAAGGCTCCCTATCATGTGCTATCTCCATGGCCAACAACTAATCTAGGGAGAGCTATTCTGCTAGGGCTACCTCTTCTTCTCTTTGCTTTGCCAATGCCTTGTTCAACCCCATGGTTTTAGGCCTCCTCCTAGATTTTCCTTCCTCATCCTCACTCTCTTCAAAAGTTCCCATGAACTCTTATAGTTTTACATGTTCCCTTTGGGCTTCTTTTCGGGCCTTGATGGCTCTAGCTTCATAAATTGCAATTTGTGCTCCTAGCTGCCAGTTCTCCAAGTCAAGGGCATCATTTACACTCTTGGCCCTATTCAAATTTTCCTCGAGGTCTTCAATGAGTGCATTTTTGTTATGGATGAGAAAGTTTGAGATGCTTGCTTCATCCTCCTCATCACTATCCACCTGAATGATTTAAAACTCCATCTCCACCTCATGATCTTCTTTTTCTTCATTTACCTTTTGTTTACCTTTGTCTAGTGGCTAAGCTAAGGTGGATGGCATGGTCCCTTTCCTTTTAGAGGTAGCAAACACAAGCCTTGGCCCTCTTTGATATGTCAATGGAAGAGGTGTGAGTGTAATCTTGTTGGTGTCTTCCTCATGGCCATGATCCTTGTTGTTGTCATCAAATTCTTCATTTTGTCCTTCATTGTAGCTGCTTGCCTTTTCACTGATGTGTTCATTATTTTCAATATCACCCTCTGCACTTGCTTCACTACCATTTTGTTCATCATTAAGACTGCTTTCCTCTTTATCTTTTTCACTGTCATCATCGTCATTATCACTATGGAAATGACTGTTGTCATGAATGTCATGAATTTTTTCCTCTTTGCTATTTTTTCCATCACTGAGGCTTGCTTCATGGGTGTCACTGCTGCCTTTAGTTTCTGCATTTTCCTCACTGTCATCATCTTTATCATTGTCATCTTCTTCCATATCTTCTGCTTTGTCATCTTCTTCCTCTGTTTCCATGTTTTCTGCCTCTTGCTGGGTCAGCTCATCATTATCTGTCTCTTCATCATTTTCCACCTCTTTGTCACTGTTTTTTCCACTGCCCCTTTCTTCATTATCTGCCTCTGTCTCTTCATAATTTTCTATTTCTGCCTCATCATTTTCCTCTTCATTCTCTACCTCTATGTCCTCTATTTTATTGTTGACCTCCTCTTCATCAATGTCCAATTCATTCACTGTAAACCTCCTCATATTATTCATCATCCTCTTCCTCTTCATCATTTTATGCCTCTTCCTCGTGTTGGATTAAATCGTCATCACTCTCATCTTCACTTTGGGCTGACCCATAATCATCCTCTTCCTCATTTTCACTTGATACTTCATTTCCACTTAATTCTTTGTCTGATGCATCAAGAGAAGGGGAGGAAGGGAGGTTTCCTTGAGGAGGTGATATAAGTGTAGAGGATGAGGTATGGTCAGTAGGAGGTGATGGAGGAGTAGAGGGAGGAGGATGAGATGATGAGGGAAAGTTTGGTTGATGATGGGTTGTGGTCTTGTGAAGACTTCATGGGCTATGAACACCTCCCAAGGTATGCATTTTTGTTCCAGTTGATGTAGGACCACCATCTTGATCAAGGAGTGGTGGAATAAAATATGAATTTGATGGGAATAGGTCCTCCTCCAGACAATGGAAGACATATTTTTTATACTCCTATACAATTAATAGGGAAAATGAAGCATCTTGACCCTAGTGAAATGAATGAGTAATCTGACATGGTAGGATTAGAACCTGGAGTATCTCCCCTCACAAGTAAAGTATTTCATGATGACCTTCATTAGGGGTGCATACCTCTCTAGTAAGTGTGAGAAAGGAAAAATAGCCTTGCAACCTTCTTTGTACCTAGGTTTGATAAATGGCTCATAATGGTTCATGTTCAAATTTGCCTTCTTGAACCATTTCTCACCAACAAGAGGTATGCCTGTAGCATTAGAGATGGCATCTGCTGATAGTTCAAAATCCACCCCTGCAAGGCTTACTTGTTTATTGTGTAAGTTGAGGACAAACAACCTTGTAAGCTCTGGGTGATTTTGTACTTGTTTTAGTTTCTCACAAAACTGGAAACATCCCACATTCTGAAAATAGGTGAGAATCATGGGAGATGAAGTGATATCCACTGTTCTCTAGAGTTCAAACCTATTTACCTTCCCTCCCTTGTGCTCCGGCCTCATAGGCATTTGGCCTGCTTCACTACTGACACTGTCTTCTGCTCCTGACATGGTGATTAGGGTTGTTTTGGAAAAACTTGGGTCTTCTTGTGAAACTTAGGAAAGAGGAGTGAAAGGACAATGATGAGGACAACTCTTGTAAATGAGTGAAATGGAGGTGAGGGTTTATGACTAAATTTATTTTGAGCTTGATGGAAGGTTTATCTTGACTGATTTTAATTGCCCTAATTTACACCCCTCTTAACTGATAATTTTGCTTGGAAGTAAAAAAAAAAGGTTTGCTATAAGGGCCTAGGATTTCCAATAACTAGGGTTTGACAATTCTCCTTTAACTACTAAATCACAAAAATTACTTGGATGATGAGGAAAATATGCACCTACCAGTCTTTACTCCTTTGCAGGCTCTTGAGGGCAATCTGAAGGTGTCCTTTGTGATTTTTGAGGGAAATTTGCAAGTGAAAAGGCCTTCTGGCCCTAAGCACAATGCTGGGCAGAAACCTGGGCTAGTCGGGTCTTGTGTGTGTAGCGCCGGGAAAATTTTGCTTGTCGGGTCGGCCTCTGAGCACAACCTTGCCCACGTGTAGGCCTGCCGGGCCTCTATGCGTAGTGCCGGGCTTGTGAGGTCAGCCTATGAGTGTAGCGCCGAGCCCTTCTGTGTGTTGGGTCTGCCTGTGCACAATGTCGGGCTGTAAGTGCAACGTGTGCAGCGCAGTGCAAAAAAAGCACTTTGGGAAACTCTATTCACGCAGCGCCGGGTCCTGTGAGCGTAGCGCCAGATTCTGAGCATAGCGCCAGTGACCTTACCTAGAATTGTTCCTAAAACTCAGAAATTTCTCCTTTGAAGGCTTTTTTCTCCTTTTCAAATGAAAAATAAGATAAGTGGTAAGTAAGTTGACCCTTTATAGTATTTTAGGAAAAAAAAATTATCTTTGCCAAACCGACTTTGTAATATTTTTTAACCCTTTTGTCATTTCACTAATATTATTTTAATTTTCTGCAGTGGGTGAATTAAAAACATAAAAAATGGTGCCTTTTCCTTCCTGATCATTTTATTTGTTTCTCTTTAGGCAACTGACATGGTGAATTTTGATTTCCCTTGACCCATTGATGCTTTTATAACTTGTTTTGCAGATGGTTGTTTGAGTCAAATGATTCACTGTGTTGTGCTTGTATATTCCTTCCAATCATTTTTCAGTCAATGAGTGCCATGAAAACCTTGAAATAAATATTTTTCCTCTGATCCTTTGGGACATGCTTAAAATTTTTTAACAACCTTAAGCACTTGCAATGGTGGAAGCCTCTTTTAAGACCTCTCTGTCCTTGCCTTGGAGATCAAACTTCCCTTTGCTTAATGGGTGACTGAGAAACTTGTTTTTCATATTCCTCACTTGATCCTTAGGCATGCTAATTCTGTCTTTGAAAAGCATCACAGCTTTCACCATCCTATGTGCTAACTCTCTTTGGGCACTTCTGGTTTGTTTCAAGTGCCATGACACACTGGTTTTTGTCCCCTTTGTCATTCTTGGATTTTAACAACTTTAGTCACACAACAGAAACCTCATGATCATGTTGGTTTTTCACCTTGTAACTCAAAACTATGCTTTTATTCCTTTGACCATTTTGAGGGAAATTGACCACTCTTGAAATTATTTCTCTTTGAGGTAGTAGAACACTTACCTTGAAAAACCTTAGAAAGACACACACAACAGTCCCTTGAAATCTTCTTCTGCTTGCATGATGGAGGCTCATTTTCCTCATTTCACCTACTTTCCCCATCTTTCCAAAACCTTAGGTTTTAGGGCTGTTAGAGAAAAATCATTAGTGTTGTATTCTAAGTTCTCTATAACCCTTTCAAATTCATTCATTTTTGTTCCGTTCACCTCACATTTTTCCCTTCTTCATTTATAACTTCTAAAAATATTTAATTTCATGCTTGGTTGAGCTGGTGTGCCTCTTCCCTTATGTTTTGTTGCCTTGACTCCTTTTTTGGAAAACTATTGGTCCAATCAGTTCTTAAAACCCCGATTTTCCTTGAACATAGGATGCTTCCTTTTTCTTTGTTGTGGATGTCCTTTAGTGAGGAGATGGCCTTTTACCTTACTTATTTTCCTGCTGATATCCACCTTGACACTCTTGCAAAAATGTCAAAATGGACAACTGTCCTTTTGAAAAATTTTGTCCTTAGAAAAGTAGTCCTCCTTGAAGTTTTCTTGATCTGATTTGGAAAAAAAAGTGCATGAAATTTTTTGATTTTGATTTAGCTTCTAGCACATGGAAAACAATTATTCAGTACATGAAATACAACCCTACAACTTATGAAACCCTAGTGACCTAGTGGGAGGCTCTTTGACTGAAAGCATTGTCTTATGATTTCCAGGTATGAAAAACAAAGTTTTTTTGACATATAGATGTATTGAGGATCCAAAACCCAATGTACTTGATTTATCTAAAGAGTCTAGAGAGGTAGCTTTAATACCATCAATGCTTGAGGCATTTGATGAACATGAGAGAAGGTAGGCTGTTTGGAAAACTTAGATGGAAAGTGGAAGGGTTAAGCATAGGAAAAACAGAGTACTAAGGTTGTGGGTGTGAAAATGACACAAATATGAGTGGCATAAGCCCATGAGGGGTCTTCTAGGAGTGATAGGATAACCAGGGAAAAGAAGAGTAGTGAGATAGTGAAAAATTTATCTTAAGGATAAAGAAAGCAATGAGATTTCTAAAACTCACAATATTCATGAATCTTGTTTTTGGAAATCTAGGAAAAGTATTTAGTCATCTATAAAATAGCAAAAATACTGATGACTAACAGTGGCTCCACTTGGGGAGGGAATCTCCTTTTTAGGAGGTGTCTAGAACTTCAGATATAAAATCTTTGATTTTATGAAGACCAGTGCCTCATCCATTGGGCGGATTTTTGTTCTTTCATTTGCTGATGTTTCTCTTGAAGATATATAAAAATCTAAAAAAAAAACATGACTACTTCAACCTCATCTCTACCTACGCAGCTTACCTTTTCCTATCATTTTTTCTTCTTGTGGGTGCACTTGGATTGGAAAACCCTTGACATTATCTTCTTTTGAAAGAAAAAAAAACTATCAACTTCTACCCTTATTACTTCCAAGAGTTCAGATTATGCTAGTGAACTCTTTTATTCTCTACCTAGACTATTCATTTGTTAAGATTAATCTTTTTGATAGGATTCGTTCTCTAATCTACTGACATGAAATTGAAAACATGGTTTGAACCAGGATTAAGATATTTGATTCACCATGGGTTGTGGCATTAGGACAAGATGTACAAAGATATTATTTTTGTACAAAACAAAACTAGAAAGTATGAGGGCTATCATTGAGCATTTGTTAAGCCTTCACATATTTCTCTTTGGTTCAGATTTGAGCATGGAGAACCAATATCTTTTCTTCCTAATCTACTCCTACTGACAAGTCAAGTTTAGATGTTTTGACAAGTTCTCTTTCACTAACCTATCAACAATAAAGTGAAAAGATGTTTAGTCATGATTAGGCTAGATGACTGAACAAGAATCTTTTGAACAAGTAGTGGAATTTAGGCTTGCACACTTTCTGTAGTATTCTTTTTTGGGTATGGGGTTGTACCTCTTTTTCAAATCTGTCCTCTTTTCCTTCTTTCTTTGTTTTTGTGTTTTTTTTTTTTTATGATCTCTCGTCATGCAATGTTATGTACAATGAATGAAAGTTTGAAACTACGATTCAAACTTGACAGAAATAGTTCTGGAGCATCCTGCCATTGACAAGATCTCCAAATAACTCTTCTCCATTCAACTCTTGTAAACATAAAACATTGTTACCTCCATTTGAGTGCATGGTGTAAGGACTTCTCCAAATTTTTTCAAACAAGCCATGCTCTCCTTTGAATTTTCTCTTTGAGTCTTGCTTCCAAGCCTTGCTTCTGTCAAAGATCCTTCTTAGGTGAAAAAGGTATTCTTCCTTAGCTTTCAAACAAACAAGGATGTCTTCAATGTATATCATAGTGAAGTAACTCAAATCAGGAGCCATGGTCCTTTGGAAAGTAGCTTCCACACTCCTTAACCGAGGAGGATTTGAAAGTGTCTTTATGTTGATTAATTGGAAGTGTTACCACCTGATTGCAACCTAAAACACTACCAAATAATGATATCTTGTTAGAAACTCCTACCCTTTGTAAAGTATGATTTATCTTGGGAAAAGGGTATTTTTTCTTTAGGGACGGTTTGTCTAGGTACCTAAAGTCTATACATAGCCTATAACCCTTTTTTTTCTTTGTTAGTGACACAATTTTCTCAAACGGTTCATGGTCTTTGCTGAAAGGAAACCTTCTTTGAATAATGTTTGTGTCACAAGGTTTTAGGTTTTCATTACTATATACAAAAGAATCTTGAAACTTTTTGCACATTTTTATGTATTTCAGTTTTGTGTGAAGTGGTAAAGTCTTGGATAACTTAATCATTTTAGGTATTTCTAAGCTGCCTACATTATACTCCTCTATCTCAGCTTCGATAGATACTCCTTTAGGGTCCCTAGCAACATTTTTTGGTTTCAACAACTCTTATGAAATGACAAAACCCTTTGACGATGAGTTTTCTATGTATGAAAAGACCTTCAGATTCCTCTGATTCAGGTTCCTAGAAAACTTTGTTTTATGAAAGTATTTCAGCATATTGGCAGAAGGGGATGGTTTTGTTTGTGATGTTTTTTCTTCAAGTGAGAAACCTTGTTCAGATTCTAAGCTTGGTTTTGGTTTTGAAATTTCATTTTCAGTTTGGAGAAAATTAAGTTTAGCCTTGCCATCATGTTGTTGTTCAGGGCTGCTATAGTTTTGGCTGTTGAGCTCTTCATGTAGTGCTTGTTTTGGTTGTTGAGGTATGTCTGGATCTGTCTCAATTTAATTTAATGAGTCAAGATCCAAATGAATGGAATAAAGAGGTGTGTTGTTTGGTCTTTATTGGCTGCTAACCATAAACTTAATGTGTGATTCCTGGTATAATCTCCTTGTTTGGTTAAAAACAAGTACGGTAGCATAAGACATGTCAAGTTGGAGGTTCCCCTGAAGCTTGGCTCCCTAAGATCTGGATAAAAGCATGCCATACTTAGGGGGAATTTCAGCTACTACTATGTCCATGACCAGGCCTTTAGCTGGGATTTGTGCTATATTGACACATAAATCCTTCATTAGGCCCAAACACTTGATTCTACGAATCGAAAGAATAGAGGTCTTTGTAAGTTTTGGTTATTTCTAGGCCTTATCTTTACATCACTACCTTTGGCATGAGGTTGTGAGAGGCACCAGAGTCTAGCATGGCATTATGTAAGATTTTGTCATGTATGTTTAGGATAACATAGAAAGGGGGAATGGCTCCTTCTTGGTATTTTCCCTCCACTTCGGGACCAAACAAAAGCTCAGGTTTTTCATCTGTCAATTTTAAAGTATCAGTATCATTTCCCATGTTTAGGACTTTCAGAACTTGGGACCTGTACATATCTTGGGTTATCAGTTCAGTGAGACTATTTTAAGCATATTTACATCAATTTTATCAGCCATAATTTTTGCTACAAGCTTAATTTGTTGATTCTGTTTTGGGACTTTGGATAAAATAGTTTTCTCAGGGCCACTAGTAGAGGTACTAGGGAAGTTTGTGTCACCACTCAGTTGGCCAGTTTTGTCTCTGTTTGGATCAATTTTCTTAGACATAGTGTTGGTACTATTTTCTTTCTTCTTAGGAGTGTTTTCAGGTGTTTACCTAACATCAGTGTCTCTTTTGTTATTTTTGGAGTTTTCTGGGTTCTTTTTGCTCCTTAAGGTCATATTGCCTATGGATTTCCATTATGGAATTTTCAAATCCCAATTGGTAGTCTTTAGAATCCTCATAGTTTGTTTCAATTTGATCTGAGGAAAAGAAATCCTACTCTTGTTCAGTGAGAAAAACATCACCCTCATTGTCAGAACCTATCAAGTTTACATGGTTTTCTACAGGTTCTTCAGACTCTCTTCCCTCTTCATCTACATAATTGTCTTGGAAAGGGCCTCATTTGATGGTCATTGTCTCTTGGTTTGTTTTGGGGAGGGTCTCTTCTAAATTTTGGGTTCCTATTTTTGATTTGGGGATTTGCCTAGTTTTCCCTAGGAGGTGTTCTTTCACTCAAGTTTATTCTTTCCATCATTCTTTCCATTACCCTCACTAAATTATTAATCTTGGCATTATATGAGGAGGTTGAGGCCATTGTTTAATATTTGTAGGTGACTCGATTTTCTAATCTCATCTTAGCCCTCTTTGCAATCAGGTTGGCCTCTACACTTATAGCTCCCTTTTGCATGTCTTCTAAAGTTAGGGGCTCTCTCTCTCTTAGTTGATAGGCCATGTTTGGATCTAAACCTTTTGGAAATTTTTCTAAAGCTAAGCCTTGTGGGGGTTTCATGTCTGGTGGGAGGGCATTGTAAACACTCTTGAACCTGGGACAATAGTCTTGGACACTTTCCCTGATGTTTCTCTTAAATTTGTTGTATTTTGAGAGGATTTGGAGAGGGTTTTTCTCGATTTCCCAGTTGTTTATAAGTGTTTGATAAAGGGAAGGGAGATAATGTATGGTTTTAGGAGTCAATATTTTGAACCATTTTTTGGCTTCTCCTCCTAATATTTGTGCAAAGATCCTCATTTAAATGGTTTCCTCTTCTATTTTAATGTAATCAAAGGTATCAATTATCCTATCTACATGCTGTTGGGCAGTGATGGATTCAACTACGGTAAAGTGAGGGATTTTGGACTGGTAATCATGTGGTAAAGGTAACAAAGGCTGTGGTAGTACCAGGGGGGCATACCATGCTACCATGATGGGAGTGAATGGGATCCAAGAATGATTTACAAGGTGAGGGTTTGTGAGAGGGGGTGGGGGATGAAGTGGAGTGGTTTGAACAATGGATGTGTGGATGGGGGTGGTAGAGGTACTTGGACCAGCAAACTGGTTTTGAGCAGACTTGGTATGAAAAGAGATAAAGTGATGGAGAAGCTGAAAGTCAGGAGGAGTGGAAGGAGAGGCTTCTCTAATTGAACTCTGTTGCAAATATAAGGGCTCAAGGTCACTCTGGTCAATCCCACTTTCTGACTTGATTCTGAAAAGTTTTCTTGTATGGTGCAAGTAAAACTGGGGTTCTTGCAAGGCTGTAAGATGTTCAGGGACATATCTTGCTCTATGAATGGTCCTAATAGTCGTTGAGTTTCTATTTTTATAAGTTTGTCACAAAATATTTTCTCGGTTATCAACTATGCTGGGAGGGTTTGGGTCCGGGTGAGATCTGGTACTGATCCTTTGTGAAGCCATAATTCAAACCCAAGGTATAGAGAACTGAAATTTTATGACTGTTTTCGGAAGGCTGACCTCTCTTAATGTTTGCTAAACTCACACAGTGTGTGACTAGGCTTCTAAACTTCTCAGGGATGATTTGAAACAATCCTAAGGAAATCTAAAAACACTAGAAAAGTTAGAAGGCCTATTGGAGGCTTGTGGAGTCACCGGGTGGATATTTTTTGTTGATTTTAAGGATGTATGTTTATGGTCCACCACCAATAACTGACAAAAAACCAATCTAGGGATGTTTTGGGGTTTTTTGAGTTCCTTTATGTAGCCCTAAGATTAATATGAGTTTCCTAAAACTGAGTCATCATTTTTCTAGGATGGTGAAACAACTAGATTCTACTATTTGGCTAACAATTTGAGTTCTCTATGATTTGATAAGGGTTTCTGAATTTCTAAGGAGTGCTTGGATTGTCACTAACTCAGAAAGCTCTCACCTTGATGGAAAATTGTATTAGGCTATGAGTTGGTGATAAATCAATAGATGCTTTGTAATAAGGGTTTCTAAAGTCTTAAGGGAATACTTATAGGATTATTAATTCAGAAGGTCCCATCATGATCTCCATTATGTTAGGTTCCCATGATTTGTTACATTGGTGAGATCAAATGCACAGAATAACATTAGACCAGTCTTTGGAGTTCTAGGACCTAGCCTTCCTAGACTCAGAGAGGGCTCTCTCTATTTTTGCAAGGGATGCGAACTTGTTTTCTTCTAGGGTTTTGATTTAGGCTAGTTGTTAAGTGTAGGGTTTGTTTGTTTGTTTTAGTTGGGTAAGATGATCAAGTAGAATAGATAGAGTGAGGAAATATTCAATTCATTGGTCTAAGGAGTCAATAAAAGTCATAGAAAGTTTTAATAGTAAATTATGGTGGATTACAGGGAAAATCTATCATTGGTCAGATGGATTCTCAAGGTTTTTGTGAAATGGAGTGAACATCAAGTTTGTGAACAAAGTAGGACAAAGGGAAATTAAGAATCCTTTATCATGTACTTAAAAAACAAGGAAAGACCTCAACACTATTTAGCATGAAGAAGAAATCAATAGACAGGGCACACCGATAACTCTTTGAATCAACTTAAGCAAATAAGAATTTCAGACATACAATCCAATGAAATATATAAGGTGAGAAACTCATTTAACTTCTAGTGATTTCACCTTCAAGGTTAGAAAAAATTCAAGATATACAAATAACTTTAATCAAAGAAGAGGGAATGCATAAACATCACTGATCATAGCTATGAAGATCTCCAAAACAATTATTCAAGCATGGACAAAGGGTATGATCGAAACATAGCCTCTTTGGAAAACCTAATCAATGGTACTTTGGAGAGAGACCTCAAGAACAATGTTTAGAGACATCAAACAAGTATGGCTAACCATAAATAATATTTGATACCTACTGTATTAAACCATTCATGAAATAAATAGGCTTGGGGGGTCTAGAGAGCAATTAATAATTCTCTAAAAATTCCCAGTAGAGGAAAACATAGAGGAAGTGAAGAACAAACAGAGCTAAGGTGCCTTTGAAAACATTTATTAGTATAAATCCTTTGTCCTACTGCAATTTAGAAGGATGAAACACAATGATACATGAGAAAACAATGACTGAAAGGAAGAACATCACCATTAACCAAGCTCAGGGATCTTGCAAGCAGCCTTCTCCATCATCAATCAAGACAAGCCATTCAAAAACTCCATAACACCAATTTCTTCTCCAATCTCCAAAAAAAAACTATGTATTGCTCCAAAGAGTCATCAAATTCCAACATTTAAAATGAAGCCCTCATGTTCTATTTATTTAGAAAAGGAGGGAAAAAACCCTAGATAGGGTTGGAAAATGTCAAAATCACTCATAAATGTCATTAATTCCCGAGAGACCATGCAAGGCCCAAGGCACAAAATATCCCATGAAATTAATTCCAAAATAACTCATAACACCTAATTTTAAAGTGATTTGCCTCAAAAAACACTAAAATATCAATTTGAAATTAATGAGCATGTTTTGTTGACTTTTGGCCAAAACTTTCCAATTTGGTGTGAATGCACAACACCTTCCTGGGCATAAAATAGGTCCACTTGCAGCCAAGTTTTGGTGACTTTTCCGATGTCAAAATTTTCCCCGTGATGGCCCATTGGAAAGCCTGCTAAGAATGATTTCCAAATATACCATTGGTTTTCTGATTAAGCTCCCGTAACTTGTCCAAAAGGCCAAATTCCCAAAACTTGTCTAAGCGCAGCGCCAAGCCTGAAAATGAGGCAGAAAGGTAGAAAATGAGGTGTTTTTTGACCTTTTGAGGGGTAAAAAATGCTCCAAATGCTTTGAAATTTGGTGAGCATAGTGTACTAGGCATGAGAAATCCAAAAATGTAAAGTTATCCCTTTGAGGATGTCTGAGGAAAAAGCGTAGCACCAGCGGTGCTGCACTTATAGACCTCCAAATTCACAAAAAACCAAAATTTGTCAAAATTTCTTCAAATTTGGTGGATGTCTCCCTCATGGGATTCGAGAGACCTGTAGAGAAGCTTGTTCCAAAATTCCAAGGTTATCTTGGCCTTTTTCTTATTTTAGAGCCTGGATCTTGGTTTGGGCCTTCTTGAGTTTAGCCCTTGCAACTTGGTTTCTCCGGGCATAATGCTTGGTAATCCTTCTTTGGAGATCAAGATCCTAATTTGCCTTCTTCAACTTAGCCTCCAAGTGTATGTTGGCTCTTTCCAACCAAGGCTCCTGATCATGTGCTATCTCCATGGCCAACAACTCATCTAGGGGGAGCTGTTCTGCTAGGGATGCTTCTTGTTCTCTGTTCTTTTCCAATGCTTTCTTCAACCCCATTGTTCTAGGCCTCCTCCTAGATTATCCTTACTCATCCTCACTCTCTTCATAAGTTCCCATGAACTCTTCTAGTTTTACTTGTGTCCTTTGGGCTTCTTTCTGGGCCTTGATGGCTCTAGCTTCATAAATTTCAATTTGTGCTCCTAGTTTCCTGTTCTCCAAGTCAAGGGCATCATTTACACTGTTGGCCCTATTCAGATTTTCTTGGAGGTCTCAAATGAATGCATTTTTTTTCCGGATGAGAAAGTTTGAAATCCTTGCTTCATCCTCCTCATCACTATCCACCTGAATGATTTCAAACTCCCTCTCCACCTCATTATCTTCTTTTTCTCCCTTTACCTTTTTTTTACCTTTGTCTAGTGGCTGAGCTAAGGTGGATGGCATGGTCCCTTGCCTTTTAGAAACAGAAAAAAAAATCCTTGGCCCTCTTTTATATGTCAATAGAAGAGGTGTGAGTGTAATATTGTTGGTGTCTTGCTCATGGCTGTGATCCTTGAGCTGTCATCAAATTCTTCATTTTTTCCTTCATTGCATCTTCTTGCCTCTTCACTGCTATGGTCATAATTTTCATTATCACCCTCTGCACTTTCTTCACTATCATTTTGTTCATCATTAAGACTGCTTTCCTCTTTATCTTCTGCACTATCATCATCCTCATTATCACTGTGGAGCTGACTGTTGTCATGAATTTCATGACAGTTGTCATGATTGTTCTCCTCTTTGTTGTTTTGTCCATCACTGAGGCTTGCTTCATGGGTGTCACTGCTGCCTTTAGTTTCTGCATTTTCCTCACTGTCATCATATTTATCATTGTCAGATTCTTCCATATATTCTTCATTGTCATCTTCTTCCTCTGTTTCCATTTTTTCTACCTCTTTCTGGGTCAGCTCATCATTCTATGTCTCTTCATCATTTTCTGCCTCTTTGTCACTGTTTTTCCCACTGCCCCTTTCTTCATTATATGCCTCTGTCTCTTCATCATTTTTCTGTTTCTGCCTCATCATTTTCCTCTTCATTCTTTACCTCTATGTCCTATGTTTTATTGCTGACCTCCTCTTCATCAGTGCTCAATTCATTCTCACTATCAACCTCCTCATCTTCTTCATCATCCTCTTCCTCTTCATCATTTCCTGCCTCTGCCTCTTGTTGGCTTAAATCATCATCACCCTCATCTTCACTTTGGGCTGACTATTAATCATCCTCTCCCTCATTTTCACTTGATCCTTCATTGCCACTTCCTTCTTCATATGATGCAACAAGATAAGGGGAGGAAGGGAGATTTTCTTGAGGAGGTGATATAGGTGTAGAGGATGAGGTATGGTAAGTAGGAAGTGATGGAGAAGTAGAGGGAGGAGGATGAGATGATGAGGGAAAGTTTGGTTGATGATGGGGCTGTGGGCTTGTGAAGAATTTATGGGCTATGAAAAACTCCCAAGGTGTGCCCTTTTGTTCCAGCTGATGTAGGACCACCATATTGATTAAGGAGTGGTGGAATAAACTATGCATTTTTTGGGAATAAGTCCTCCTCTGGACAACATAAGACATCTTGTATATACTCCTATACAAGTAATAGGGAAAATGAAGCATCTTGACCCTAGTGAAATGAATGAGTAATCTGAAATGGTAGGAGTAGAGCCTGGAGTATCTCCCCTCACAAGTAAAGTATTTCATGATGACCTTCATTAGGGGTGCATACCTCTCTAGTAAGTGTGAGAAAGGAAAAATAGCCTTGCAACCTTCTTTGTACCTAGGTTTGATAAATGGCTCATAATGGTTCATGTCAAACTTTTCCTTCTTGAACCATTTCTCACCAACAACAGGTATACCTGTAGCAGTAGAGATGGCATCTGTAGATAGTTCAAAATCCACCCCTGCAAGGCTTACTTGTTTATTTTGTAAGTTGAGGAAAAACAACCTTGTAAGCTCTGGGTGATTTTGTACTTGTTTGAATTTCTCACAAAACTGGAAACATCCCACATTTTGAAAATAGGTGAGAATCATGGGAGATGAAGTGATATCCACTGTGCTCTGGGGTTCAAACCTATTTACCTTCCCTCCCTTGTGCTTTTGCCTCATAGGCATTTGGAATCCTTCACTACTACCACTGTCTTTTGCTCCTGACATGGTGATTAGGGCTGTTTTGGACAAACTTGGGTCTGCTTGTGAAAATTAGGCAGGAGGAGTGAAAGGACAATGATGAGGACAAATATTGTAAATGAGTGAAATGGAGGTGAGGGTTTATGACTGAATTTATTTTGAGCTTGATGGAAGGTTTATCTTGACTGATTTTAATTAACCTAATTTACACCTCTCTTAACTGATAATTTTTATTGGAAGTAAAAACAAAATTTTGCTATGAGGGCCTAGGATTTCCAATAACTAGGGTTTGATCATTCTCCTTTAACTACTAAATGACAAAAATTACTTGGATGATGAGGAAAATATGCACCTACCAGTCTTTACTCCTTTGTAGGCTCTTGAGAGCAATTTGAAGGTGTTCTTTGTGATGTTTTAGGGTTATTTGCAAGTGAAAAGGCCTTCTGGCCCTAAGCACAAAATTGGGCAGAAACCTGGGCCAGTCGGGTCCTGTGTGCACAGCGCCAGACAAATCATGCCTGTCGAGTCAGCTTATGAGCACAGCCCTGCCCATGTGCAGACCGGCTGGGCCTCTATTCGTAGTGTTGGGCCTGTCTAGTCGGCCTCTGAGTGCAGCGCCGAGCCCTTGGGTGTGTCAGGTTTTCCTGTACATAGCGTCGGGATGTAAGCACAATGCGTGCAGATATACGTGTAGCGCAATGAAAAAAATTCACTATGGGAACCTTTATTCACGCAACACCAGGTCCTGTGAGCATAGCTCTAGCTTCTAAGTGTAGCGCCGATGACCTTGCCTAGAATTTTCTCAGAAACTCAAAAATTTCTCCTTTGAAGGATTTTTTCTCGTTTTCAAATGCAAAATAAGATAAGTGATAAGTAAGCTTACCCTTTATAGTCTTTTAGGAAAACAAATTTATCTTTACCAAACCTACTTTGTAATGTTTTTTAACCCTTTTGTCATTTCACTGATATTCTTTTAATTTTTTGTAATGGGTGAATTAAAAACATAAAAAAATGGTGCCTTTTCCCTCCTGATCATTTTCTTTGTTGCTCTTTAGGTAGTTGACATGGTGAGTTTTAATTTCCCTTGACCCATTGATGCTTTTAGAGCTTGTTTTGCAGATGGTTTTTTGAGTCATATGATTCACTGTGTTGTGCTTGTCTATGCCTTCCAATCATTTTTTCAGTCAATGAGTGCCATGAAAACCTTGAAATAAGTCTTTTTCCTCTGATCCTTTGGGACATGCTTAAAATTTTTTAATAACCTTAAGCACTTGCAATTGTGGCAGCCTCTTTTAAGACATATATGTCCTTGCGTTGGAGATCAAACTTCCCTTTGCTTAATGGGTGACTGCAAAACCTATTTTTCATATTTCTCACTTGAACCTTAGGCATGCTAAGTCTATATTTGAAAAGCATCACAGCTTTCACCATCCTGTGTGCTAACTCTCTTTGGCCACTTTTGATTTGTTGTAGGTGCCATGATACACTAGTTTTTGTCCCCTTTTTCATTCTTGGAGTTTGACGACTTTATTCACACAACAACAACCTCATTATCATGTTGGTTTTTCACCTTGTAACTCAAACCTATGCTTTTATTCCTTTGACCATTTTGAGGGAAATTGGCTGCTCTTGAAAACTTGACCTTCATTACGCTGATACTCTTGGCATTCTTTCTCTTTGAGGAAGTAGAACACTTACCTTGAAAAACCTTTGAATGACACACACAAAAATCCCTTGAAATCTTCTTCGGCTGGCATGATGGAGGTTCATTTTCCTCATGTCACCTACTTTTCCCATCTTTACAAAACCTTAGGTTTTAGGGCTGTTAGAGAAAAATCATTAGTGTTGTCTTCTAAGTTCTCTATAGCCCTTTC
This sequence comes from Pinus albicaulis, assembly GCA_034641835.2. NCBI lineage: Eukaryota > Viridiplantae > Streptophyta > Pinopsida > Pinales > Pinaceae > Pinus > Pinus albicaulis. The sequence goes on from CM076576.1 coordinate 883,403,846, forward strand.
AAGTTCATTCATTTATGTTTAGTTCACCTCACCTTTTTCCATTATTCATTTATAACTTCTAAAAATCTTCAATTTCATGCTTGGTTGTGCTGGTGTGCCTTTGCCCTTGTGTTTTGTTGCCTTGACTTCTTGTTTGGAAAAATACTAGTCCAATCAGTCCTAAAAACCCTATTTTTCCTTGAACATAGGCTGCTTCCTTTTTCTTTATTGTTGATGTCCTTTAGTGAGGAGCTGGCCTTTTACCTTACCTATTTTCCTGTTGATAGCCACCTTGACAATCCTACAGAAATGTCAAAATGGACAGTTGTCCTTTTGAAGAATTTTGTCCTTGGAAAAGCAATCCTCCTTGAAGTTTTCATCATTTGATTTGGAAAAACAGGTGCATGACATTTTCTGATTTTTATTTATCTTCTAGCACATGGAAAACAATGATTCAGTACACCAAAGACAACCCTAAAACTTATGAAACCCTAGTGACCTAGTGGGAGGCTCTTTGACTAAAAAATTTGGCTTATGATTTCCAGGTATGAAAAACAGAGTTTTTGACTTATATATGTATTGAGGATCCAAAACCAAATGTACTTGATTTATCTAAAGAGCCTACAGAGGTAGATTTAAGACCATCAATGCTTGAGGAATTTGATGAACATGAGAGAAGGTAGGCTATTTGGAAAGCTTAGATGGAAAGTGGAAGGGTTAAGCATAGGCAAAACATAGTACTAAGGTTGTGGGTGTGAAAATGAGACAAAGATGAGTGGCATAACCCATGAGGGGTCTTCTAGGAGTGATAGGCTAACCAAGGAAACGCAGAGTAGTGAGATAGTGAAAAATTTATCTTAAGGATAAAGAAAGCAATGAGATTTCTAAAACTCACAATATTCATGAATCTTGTTTTTGGAAATCTAGGACAAGTATTTAGTCATCTATAAATTAGCAAAAATACTGATGACTAACATCGACTACTTCTATTCAGCAGTAGAGGACAAAATGGCACGATAAGTTTATCAAAAGTAGGGTGTTTCATAGAGGAGATTGGGCATTACTTTAAGACTCATGTTTTAAGGATTTTAAAGGAAAGCTTTGCACTCGCTGGATGGGGACTTACGATGTGGATGTTGTATTCGATAATGGAATAGTCAGACTGATCAAAATTGACGATACACGTGCCTCTTTCATAGAAATGGGCATCACCTGTGACTATACCATCGTCCAGCCTCTAAGGATGCCTTCATTAAACATCTCTCTGAGAAATCTTCTCTGAAGGTTATCAGTGCAGAGAATTCCTCCTCTGCATCCCTGTTCTATATATATCTATCTATATATATATATATATATATATAATAAATATTATTACTATTAACTTGTTGTATTTTTGCAGGAACTACTACTGAGGTGCAATGATGCAGAGTTGGAAATTTCCTAAGTATCAGATTCTGTTACACGTCCAGCCTCTAAGGATGCCTTCATTAAACATCTCTCTGAGAAATCTGCTCTGAAGTTTATCAGTGCAGAGAATTCCTCCTCTGCATCCCTGTTCTATATATATGTATATATATATAATAAATATTGTTACTATTAACTTGTTGTATTTTTGCAGGAACTACTACTGAGGTGCAATGATGCAGAGTTGGAAATTTCCTAAGTATCAGATTCTGTTACTTTGGATGCTGCTACTCATGATGTATTTACTCCTCGTATGTTTCCACTTCATGATGTTGTTACTTGGAATGTTGTTACTCCTCGGATGCTGCTACTCCGTGATGTTGCTACTCCTTAGGTGCTGCTACTCCTTTGTTGCTGTTACTCCATATGCTGCTACTCGTAATGATATTACTCCTTGGATGCTGCTACTACGTGATGTTGTTACTACTTGGTTGTTATTACTCTGGAAACTGCTACTCCGTGATGCTCTTACTCCTTGGATGTTTCTACTCTGTGATGTTGTTACTCCACGATGTTGTTACTCCTTAGATGTTTCTACTCTGCGAGGTTGTTACTCCATGATGCTGCTACTCCTTGATGATGTTACTCTGCTGGTGCTATTACTCCGTCAACATCATTATTCCACCATTATTCTGCCATTATTTTGTCAACTGTCACTTCCCTCAGGTAGGTTTCCAGGTACGTCTCGATTTGACTCTTATGGATTTAATTAAATATTCCATGGATAAGACATTGACACCATGAATGACTATTTTTTTAAAGTTGGGGGGGGGGTGCTATCATAACTAAATGACAACGTAATTAAACCACATCAATGATTATTCAAAATCCATTATTAAAACCTCGTGTTTTTGGTAGACTTCACGATTCTCACTATATTTCGTATAATTATTAACATGTATTAGGATTAGCAACATGCACATTTTGCCAACCGATCAGTCCTTTTCAACTCATGTGAAATAATTACCATCTCATTCATCGCACTTACCATAATCTGCCATGATTTTCTTCGTTTCCCAAGAAATCACCTGCTGTATTTACCGTTATTCCATTTAATTTTTCACCATGCTGTTTTTGCCGAAATTTGTAGCCATCACTCCTTCCAATGGTCTGCTGCGTCCAGAGTGCTACTATAGTCTCTACATGATGAGCGGACTGGCTATGTGGCATGAACCCAAAGATACAATTTTGGCCTGTAGCAATGCAGATGTGTGGCAAGTTTTCGTCAATGCAGGATGAGATAACTATTTTAATAGATTGTAGGGATTCGATAATGGAATTACGATCGAGTTTGCGTTAAATTTGGTTGGGGATCGATCTCGGGTCATAGGAGTAGAAATTCCCGTTATAGAAGAAGCCATTGCAGAAGTTAGTGGGCCAACATGGCGAGGACAACAGTGGTTTTCTCAGAGGATTCCCCTACCAGAGTTTCCTGAACTGTTTCTGCAGGGAGGAGAAAGTGTTGTTCAGTATGGGAGAGGGTATGACTATAAATATTTACCGTATCCATGGAATGAGGTAGTAGGCTTTGTGATGAAATATGTAACCTGCAAATATGGTCTACAACTTTGTTCAAGTACCATTTCAAAATCCTGGCTCACCTTCGATTCCCATAGGCACAGGTTCACTCTTTAAACATGCCTTTCTTTTTATTAAAACATATCCAACTCATGGCACAGTCTGCTCGGTGCTCGTGTCAGGTGCTGGCAGTCCTCACCAACCACTGACTGGTTTTTTTTTTGGTTATACATGCAATGGTCTGATTCCAAGTTCCCTGAGCAGAGCTCTGTGAACTATCGGAAGAGGAAGTAGCAGCTCTCATTGTTTCTAGGCAGGAAGAACCAACACCCCCGACTGAATTAGCAGAAGAGGAGGAGCCGGAGGAAATGGAGGAAGAACCATCACCTCTGGCTAATTCAGTAGAAGAGGAAGGGCCATAGGAAATGGAGGGGGAACCAGCACCTCCGTCTAATTCAGCAGAAGAGGAGGAGCTAGAGGAAATGGAGGAAGAACCATCACCTCCGACTAATTCAGTAGAAGAGGGTCAAGGAGACATGTCATAATTTTAATAGAAAAAACGTACAACAACAAAAAAGAAGGAATGAAAAAGTAATATTCCTTTAAATGTTTGTCTAAAATTATTCATAAATATCACTTTTGTTATATTTACTTTTCATATATGAATATAAAAATTAAATATTTATTGTCATGTTACATTTTCAGGAAGATTATGAAAATCTCAAAGGACGAAAGAGCTGATATCAGAAATATGCCAGTAGGAATGTCCAAAAATGTGTACAAGGAGATGGTCAAAGAATTGGACAAAATTGCATTGCAGGAGGAACCATCTCAACAACAAGGTGCTTCAAATGTAATATGTAATCATTGAATGTTTCGATCATTAGGTACAATAAATAAACAATTTAGCATTAATTATTAATTTTCAAGAATTTTCTTGCATAAAATAAAAGAAAATGGAACCCATTCAACACATAAAATAGGACAACAAGGAAGAAAAGGGTTGATCTCTAAGTTTGTGAGTAATTTTTACTTCCTTATAACAACTTAACTAGATTTCATTTTTTTTCTTTTTTAAGTTGTTTTACAAAAATTATCATTGAATGTCTTCAAACAGGTGCTAACATACAAAGAAGAACCATTAGACAAATTGATTGAAATTGGGTGAAATATGGGTTGTGAGTATATGTTGGCATATTAGAAATTAACTGTGGAATTTGTAAGCATCTATCGATCTTGTTTTACTTGCTCCGTCTATAATTAATAGAACAAAAATATATTTTATATTAAATATATGATTTTTTATGGGGTATAAAACTTGCAGGAAACAAAGTATGGAACTGCGCTAAAAAATGAAAATTTGAAAGATGGCATGGTACATGGTTTTGAAAGAATGTGTATAGTTTATAAGTCAATTGTTGCTATGGTACGTCATTTTTCTTTTCGGTTTACATTGATGTATATTATTTAATATTGCAATTTTCATTATTCTCACCAATGTATATACACTCATTTTAGTTTATTTTTATGTTTGTAGATGGAAGGTGAAGAAGAAGAAAACAATCAACGCCATGAATAAAACATTCCTAAAAATAACCCAAGTCATGGAAGTAGCTCTAGTAGTGACAACATTTCAAGAGAAGAATGATGATCACTATATTTGGATAACAAAGAAAGGCGTTTTATTTTTTGAAATATATATGTTAATGAAATCAGACATTTTGTTTAATGTAATGGACATAGTGTCCCAATTGAAAGACAAAGGGATACCAATAAATGTTCCATTTTGTATGATAAAGACTGTCTTATATATATATATATATATATAATCATAAAATATGTTTTAATTTATTCTATTGCATTCTCCATTGTCGCTATTGCGTTCTCCATTGTCGTTCTCAAATGCACTAATACAAATTTAATTCATATGAATATTGTTATAAGATATATATGTGTCGACTTTTGATGAATAATAAATTTTAAAAAACCACAATAATTATGATATGATATAACAAATTAATCCAAGCATCACATTCAAATGCATTAATAAAAATGTAATTAATATGAATATTGTTATAATATGTGTCAACTTCTGATGAATAATGAAATTAAAACAATCACAATAATTGGACTATCACAGGTCGATGTTTCTAAAAAATACAACATGAAAACCAGTGTGTGTCAATAACTGTACACCAGTGCGTTTATGTGTCTATACACACCGGTGCCATTGTACAATCTATGGGCACCGCACAAATACTAATACTAGTTATAAATATCGGTGCATTTGTGTGATACTGCTTACCGAGGCATTTACGTATCTATAAGCACCGATGCATTTTTACGATCTATGGGCATCGCATGAATACCGATACCAATTATAAATCTTGGTGCCTTTCTATGATACAACGCATCGGTGCGGTTATATAAGTATACACACTGGTGCGTTGATATGACCTATGGGCACCACACAAATCCTAAGACCAATTCGAATGGCCCCGTGTGTTGTATGACCAACACTACTCCCGGTGCGGTTTTACACCTAAACATCCCAGTGCGTTGGACTGAGATAGCCCTAGGGCACCGTCGGCATGTATGCACCGGTGTGTTAAAGGCAGAGTAGCACACCGATGAAAAAAACATCCGTAATAACCTTCGCCCGCCCATTTTTTTTAGTTGTGATGAATTTCCGTTAAAAGCTCTGCCAAAACCTCTGTAACCATAAACGGATGTTGTAGCAGATGTTTTTTGGACAATTTTTGCCAATTTTATAACACTAAAAACCTCCTTTATAACCTCTGCTAGAGGGTCTTTTCCTTGTAGTGAGTTGAAGAGGATTGCGTTGTATGTTTATTTCCATATACTCTAAAAGGATCTGCAGGATCCTGGTATTTTTCACTACCGGCCCACTCTATAACTATCTGGAATATGTTTGAAGAACAATTTCTAGCTAAGTTTGGGGATGATAGGACCACTGCTACGCTCATCAATGATTTGACAAATCTAAAAGCCAAAACAGGTGAGAAGATAAAGGATTTCAATTCAATATTTAATAAATTACTCAATAAAATTCCTGCTACAGCAGTTCCTGGTGCAAAAGTTTAAATTGAGTGGCATATTTCATCTCTTCCATCTAATATAGCTATTTTTGTTGATAGAGAAAAATTGGAAACACTTGCAAAAAATATGAAGGAATCTCTATCTGTAGAGAAACGCATAACCACTCTTGAGAAAAAGAATTCTCAAGAAGATCTAAAATCAAAGAAGGTATCTTTCAAAGATGATTCTAAAAAGAAGGCACCAAAATATCCTTTCGACGTAGAAGGTCTTAAAAAAGTTTTGAAAACCATGACAAATGAAATGGAAGATATCAAGAAACAACTTGCTGAAAATACTACCTCGAAAAAGACTTTCAGAAACTTTAAGAAAGGTCAACCCTCTAATACTCAACCTCCAAATATCATATCAAATGTCGAATCTTATCAAGAATAAGAGGAAGAGAAAATATAGGAAGAAGAATATGACAAAGAAGAAGAAGTTGAATTAAATGGAATGTGGGATTTCATTCTACCAAATGAAGAACAACGTGAAGCTTTACCTGTGAGCACAAGGAGAAAAAAGACTATTGAAGCAACACAGCCAAATCAACAACAAAAGTTTTCAGCTGTTGCTAAAGACAAATCAGTAAGCAAAAAGTCTACATATGTAAAATTCTCCTCTGCAAACCACCTAGCCACAGAAAGAATATCTGCGCTAGCCTCTTCAAAAACCCTAGGTGTCTTCTTATTGAATATCATTTGGTGCATAGGTAATATAACTCCATAATTTTTTTATAGAAATGCAGGTGGAATTCTGAATCCCAAAGGTCTCTGTGGTGTGGATTGGGGTAGGGTCTTGGGTAGTCCATTTACATCCCATGGTAGGAAAACTAAAATAAAAGAAGATTGTGTCCATGACATAGGAAGACATATAAAATGGAGGTATTTCTCTAGATGAAACACTCCTTTTATTCCTATATAATGTGATATGTTTGGCTAAAATATCAAATAGGATGTTTTCCCAATTCAAAATTGAGGAATTGATGATTGCGTCTATCAATGGAACCCATTCTACTGAAAACCTAGTGGTATCAGGTTTGGAAAACAATCTACACAACATTTTAGCAACATAACAATAAGGGTAAGAAATTTGGGCAACTGGGTATGTACCGAGTTGATATCACTTCAACTTTCCCTAGTATTCCTTCCATTCTTTGATGACTTTCATGAGATCTGGATGCTCTGCTCTAAAGCTTTGCAGAAAATATTTGTCATACTTCTGTTGTGAGTCTTGTTATCTCCCCGTAATTTTCTAGATTTATTGAGATACAAATGGAAAGGGGTAACATCAAACCAATATTTGGAATCCAAGGACCTAGCCTTCCTAGATTCAGAGAGGGATCTCTCTAGTAGGTGCAAAGATGTGAACTTGTTTCCTGATTAGGGTCGATTTTAGGCTAGATGTTAAGTGCAGGGTATTTTGATTGTTTTTGGTTGGGTATGATGCTCAGATGGATTTTAGATAGAAAACATAAAATATTGTTAAGTCATTGGGAAATGGAGCCTAACAAGGTCATGATAAGTTCATCAATGGTGTTAAGAGCATTTGCAGGGAAATTTTAACTTGGTTGGTGGATCTTTAAGGTTGTGAAGGATCATGAGCTGGACATTAAACTTGAGAACAACAAGCTAATAAAGGGCAGAAAAAAAATTCTTTATACACTTGTAAACTGAGGAAGTTAGAAGATTTATAAGCATAACAAGAGAATCAAAGGCATAAGAAAAACCTAGTTCATTTGATTTCAGAATGAAAGCAGATAATCAACCAAGAAAAACATTCAGATGAAAACATAGAAAGGCAAGAAACTTATTTAACTTTCATAGATTTCATCATCAAGATCAAAAAACATTTAAGATGCACAAATAACTATAACCATAGAAGGAGAGAAAACCCTGAACATCTAAAGTTATAGCTATGAAGGTTCCTTGAAACAAATTTAGCTAAGTAAAGGCAAAGAGCATGATTGAAACAGACTTCTTTGATAAACCTAGGAAAAGATGCTTTTAAAGAGATGATTCCAAGAACAGAGTATTTCAGTGGCAACAATATGCAGGGCTAGCCATAAATCATACTTGACACTAATTTATCTAAACCATTCAAGAAATGGAAAATTTAATAACTTCTTAGAGAGCAAGAGATGGATTCCCTAACATATTTCAATAGAAGAAAACATTGAGGCAGTGAAGGACAAACACAATTAAGGTGCCATTAGAAAAAAATTCTTAATCTAAATTATTTGTCCTATTGAAAAATATCAAGATGGAAAACATAATGGAAAACTAGAAAACATGAACATAAGAAAACTTCACCATCAACCAGGCTTATGGATCCTGCAAATATTCTCTCTCCATAAACAAGCAAACCAAGGCATGCATGAGCTCCAAGACATCAAATTGTTATCAAAAACTCCAAGAGACTATGTATTTCTTCAGCATGATTCATAAAAATATAACTAATACATAAGAGCCTCATGCTATATTTATGGAGAAAATGAGGAGGTGGAAACCCTAAGAGGCTTCCAGAAACCCTAATTTAGCCATAAATGTCATAAATGTGCTTAATGACCATGCAAGGCCCAAGACACATAGTTGATAAGAAAACAAATGAAAAACACCAAAACCTAACTCCCCAATCAAATTAGGATTGATTTTTCCAAGAAAATATTAAAAAACTCCTTTGCCATCAATCTGTGTGTTTTGTTGACTTTTTGGCAAAAGGCTGCTCCTGTGCGTAACACCTTTTCAACAGAAAATAGGGTCTGTTGTAGCTGAGTTTTGGACCCCTTCCCGGCATCGGATTTGGCCTCGTGATGGTTCGTTAGAAATCTTGATGAGTATAATTTACAAAAATACTTGATTTTTTCTGAATGAATGCAATTTACCTTCTCAAAAATAAAATCTCCCAACACTGCTCTGTGTGTAACACCTGCTCTAAAAAGGAGGCAGAAAGGTCAAATTTGAGGTGTTTTTTGACCTTTTGAGGGGGTAAAAATGCTCCAATTGATCTGAAATTTTGTGGGTAGACTGTTGGTGATGTGAAAACCCCAAAAATGTAAACTTGGGGAGCTGAAGATGCACCAATTTTGTGCGTAACACCTAGGGTGTTGTGCTCCTAGGGGTCAAAATTTGGGAAAAAAAGTTTTTTGTCCAAATTGCCTCAAAATTGGTGAAGAGGTCCCTTAAGAGGTTTGAGAAGCCTGTGGAAAATCGCGAGCCATGTATTTAAGTTTTTCTTGGCCTTTACCTTCTTTGAGTGCTCAAATTTCAATGCCTCTTCACTGATTTCTTCATTGTCACTTTGGTCTTCTTTTTGAGTTACTTGCTGCACTTTCTTTACTATCCTTTTGCTTTCATCTTGATCTTCATTTAAAAACTCTTTTCTATACTCGGGAGTGATTTATTGTTGTAAACCCTATCTCTGTCTTTTCTCAAATTCATCACTGTCTTTCCTTTCAAGGTTTCCATGTTCATCTGCTTCCTCATTACCTTCTTGGTATTCTTCATCATAGTTTGTTTCTGCCCTACTATCTTCTTTATCTTTGCTGCTGTTTGTTTGTTCTTCATGGCTACTGCCATCATCTTCATTACTGCTCAAACTCATAACTTTTTTCCCACTTTTATTTTCTACTCACTCAAGCTTTCAAACTGATCATCACTTTCTCCTCTTTGGCTCTATCCTTCAATAAGGTACTCTTTTGGTCAATTTCATGCACTATCATTTTGAATTTCTTGATCATTTATAAGTTGATTTGTGTCGTGACAGTCATGATTATCCCTTTAGCTGATTTTTTCACCATTGATCTTGTCATTTGTGTTATGGCCTTGATAAATGCCTTCTTCTTCTAACCCTACTTCAGCCTCATTGTCCTTTTCCTCTTCATTTTCATTTTTTTACTCCTCATTGGAGCTACTGTCAGCCTCTTGTTCTTCTTTTAACTTTGCATCTAACCTACTGATTTCTTCTTTGGACATGGTGGTTGTTTCAAGATAAAAGGAGCTTGAGCTTTGGTGAGGACTTTCCGGTTTGGGAGGGCAAATGAGTGATGTGAGGGAAAACCTTGGCAAATGGGGGCAAGGTGAAAAGTCAAGGAGGGCTCTAGAGTTTGGAAGAAAGTTTAATATTCATGAATGTCTTTACAAGCTATGATAACCTCTCAAGTTGGAAAACCCTGTCCTAGGAGTTTAACAAATTGATCTTTCATGGAGATTTGGGTTTGGTCATTTTGAGTTTTCAATGTCTTCCTTGTTTATGAAAATATTTCTTGCAAGGTGAGGAAGAGAATTATCAACCTCTTTTGACTGAAGCTGTAGCTTTGGAGGCCAGAATTTTGAGTTTTTGGGCCTTTTTGAGCAAAATTCTCCTCCAAGATATTAAATTAAATTAAAATATTAAATTAAAAAAAATTCCATGCAAACAATACTCCTCCAAGAGCTGCTCATGGAAGGAGGTGGAATTCCTAAACAGGAAAGCCCAACAAGGGATTTCTAAGTAAACAATACCTTTAGAAAATAATAACATCAACAACAACCTTTTCCTGTTGTCCTCCTCCTTCTTTTATAAGATGAAAGCCTTGCCAAACGCTAAACCAACTCAATGAGTTAGCTCCATTCACATGTGGAGCATCCATCTAAAACTGCACTATCTATCCATGAGGTTCATTGCATCTAGATTGCACTGTTGACTTGGTCAAAGTTGACCCAATCTCATGGTTCAAAACCATTCACACATGCAAGAGTTTATTTATGTGACCCAAATATGTCTCTGTTTACATAGGCATTGATGTTTTTAGGAGTTTTACATGTCCTCCTTCACATTTTATTCATCAACATGAAAATCAAAGTAAGACAAAGAAAAATTGAATATTCCCATTGGCTTTTCTAATTGGGAATATTACAGCGAATTGCGATGCGCTAAAGAAATAAAGCAGAAAACTCAAAAGAAAAATTTTATTTCCTAAGTTTTTTATTTTAAATTTTAAAAATAAATTTCCTATTTATTTCTAAAGGGTCCCCATTTATGAAAATAAATAGGGGGGGTGTTGTATAGCACAACACCTTCTTTTAGCATGAAACATGGAAAATTGGGTGCACTTGAGAAGATCCAGGAAACTCCAATTTGTATGCCATAGCACCAATATTTTGCAACACCTTGCAAGTACCATATTACTTTGGTGATAATTTATTATCCTTCTTAGATTTATTGAGGGAAATTTGTTTGTATGGTTGTATCCATAAAAATACCCAGTCGCCGACATTAAAACTTCTCTCGCTGCGATGTTGATTTCCTTGTTGTTTCATTCAATTCTGTGCCAAATTTATGTTATCCTTTAAGAGTTGGAGAAATTTTTGTTGATGCTCGATGTGATCTTCCACTTCTTGAACCTTGTAATTTTCTCTTAAAGATGATGTGATGGACGAAAAATGATATCCATAAAGTGCCATAAATGGGGTCATTTTTGCTGCAGTGTGGAAGGAAATTTTATATTACAATTCAGCCAGAGGTAACCAATTGACCCATTGTGTGTGTTTATCGAAAACAAAGCAACGAAGATATCCTTCAAAACATTTGTTCACTATCTCAGTTTTCCCATCGGATTGTGGATGATAAGATGAGCTATGAGCTAGTTGAGTACCCAAACAAGAAAATAATTCTATCCAAAAAATTCCAGTGAAAATGGGATCTTTATCGCTTACAATAATCTTTGGGTTTCCATGTAGCTTTTGAATTGTTTCCATAAATTCAATAGCAACTGTAATCACTTTAAATGGATGAGATAATGCACAAAAGTGTATATACTTGGTAAGTCTATCAACTACCACCAGGATGACACTCTTTCCTTAAGACTTAGGTAAACCTGTGATAAAATCCATTGAAGCCTCCTCCCAACATTGATTTGCAATGGATAAAGGTTGTAGCAGACCTGGGGTCTTAATTGTATCAACTTTATTTTGATGGAAAACCAAAAATTCCGCCACAAAATTTTGAATATCAGATTTAAGGACATCCCAAAAAATTCTTTCTTCACCCTATGGTAAGTTTTTTAAAAACCCAGGTGTCCTCCTAAGGGAGAGTTGTTCAATTCCAAAATAATATTTTGTTTTAGTTGGGAATTCTTACAAAGATATAAGTGATCTTTGTACCCTAAGAAATCATTTTTCCAACTAAACATGTCAGATGTACTGGGATCTTGCTATAAATTTTGAATGACTGTCCATACTTCTTCATCATTCTTCCATTCCTCCCTTGCTTTGGTTATCCTATCAGGTTGGATAATAGAAATGGCACAAAGAAATTCTTTCACATCCTCATCCTTTCTTGAGAGTGCATCTACAATAACATTTAGCTTTCTTTTTTTGTATATGATTTCAAACTCATAACCCAACATCTTTATGACCCATTTTTTCAACTCTTCTAAATATAGTCTTTTTTCCAAAAATTATTTAAGACTATCATGATTAGTTTTTACCTGGAAGTGTCTTCCCATTAGGCAAGGTCGCCATTTCTTTAGTGCATGTAGTATTTCCAACATTTCCTTCTCATAAATAGCTTTCTATAAATACTTTCCTTTGATTGGATGACTTACAAAAGTAATGAGTCTTCCTTCTTGCATTAAAAAAACACCAATTCCATTTACTAAGGCATCACATTCCACAATAAAGGTTTTTGTGAATTTTGGCGTAGCTAAGACCGATGCTCGAGACATTTCCTCTTTAAGATGTTCAAAGGCCTTCGTTGCTTCAAGAGTCCACGAAAATGCATATTTATTCAATAATGTTGTTAGCGGTGCTGATATTCTCCCATAATTCTTAATAAACTTGCAACAATACTCTGTTAACCCGAGAAATCATCGCAATTGATTTATGGTTGTGGGGACTTTCTATTCCTTAATGGCTTTAATTTTTTAGGGTCTACTTTAACATCCTCCTGAGATACAATATACATTTGGATGTTTTGCATATAATTTTTTATCCTCCAATATTTTGAGCACCCTATTAACATTTTGAACATGATCCTTCCAAGACCTGTTGTAGATTAGTATATCATCAAAAAATACTAACACCAAATTTCTAAGGAAGGTTTTGAAAATGGAATTCATCAACCCTTGAAAGGTAAAAGGTTCATTCATAAGGCCAAAAGGCATGATGAAAAACTCATAATGGTTGTCATGATTTCGAAGTGATGTTTTCGGAATGTCTTCAATCTTCATTCTAATTTGATGATATCCTGAACGAAGATCCAACTTGGTGAAATAAATTGCTCCATGTAATTCATCCAATAATTCATCAATCACAGGAATGGGAAATTTCTCTTTAATAGTGAGCTTATTGATCTCCCTATAATATATACACATGTGCCATGATCCATCCTTATTATGCACCAATACTATTGGAGCAGAAAAAGAACTTTGACTAGGTTGAATTATACCAACCTCTAGCATTTCTGCAATCATATGTTCAATTTCACTCTTTTGGACATAAGGATATATGTAAGGCTTGATGTTTGGAGAAAAAATTACTAGAATCAAATGAATAGCATGACCATGATCACGAATATGTGGGAGTCCTTTGGTAGTTTCAAACACCTTGCAATGATTTTCCAAGACTTTTTGGAGATATGGAGAAATAGATGATTTTGATGTTGGAACATCTAGTGAGAATAATTGTGCAATGACGTCTCATTGTTATTTCTTCAGAAGATTTTTCATGAAATTAGAGCTTATTACCTTTCTCGACTTCCCTGTGATACCCCATAATTCAAATTCCTTTCCTTACGAAAAAATTTTCAAAAAAAATTCTTGAAAATTAAAAGCTACCATCCCCAAATATTGTAACCATTGTAGTCCTAGTACAACATCAGCACCACCCATTGGAATGGAAATAATTGGACTATTAAATAAATATTCCCCCATTTTTAGCTCGATATTATGGCACTTTCTAGAGAAATTTATAGTTCCTCCATTTTCCACCATCACTTGACACTCTGACGCTGGGTATAGGAAGAAATTCAATTCCTTTGCTACCTTAAAATGAATAAAATTATGGGTACTACCTGAATTAATAAGTACTATTACATTTTTCTTCTTGATATGTCCTTCTATCTTGAGAGTTTGAGGAGTGGTAATTCTTGCCAATGTATTACAAGATATGATCAGATTCATTTCTTCCTCTAGGGTTGTTTCCCGGTGTATATCCTCTTCTTTTGAAGTTTCTTGTTCCTTTTCTTCCTCCTCTTCACAATCTATGTAAAATAATTTATTCTGAGTACACTTAGACCTTTAGTGTATTTTCTATCACAACAATAACAAAGCCCTTTTTCTCTTTTTTCTTCCAATTGTTGTGGTGTCAACCTTATAGGTTGTGGAAGTTTAGGAGTAGCAACACTTCCATATTTATAGTTGTGAGCAATAGGCTTCCTTGTCGCCATAATCTTGCTTTCAATTTTTCCTGCCAACCTGAATCACTTCTCCAATGTATCAGGTTCCCAAAGGCGAACCTCATGTTGGATGTTATCCTTTAGAGTACCTATGAAGACATCAATCCTATGTTCCTCTGGAATATTATTTAACCTTATATTCAATTTTTGGAAGTCCTCAATGTGCTCCATCATTGAACCCTTTTGTTTGAGATTTATCAATGGGATAAAGAAGGTGTTTCTCTTTTTATCCTCATAATGTGATATTATTTCCTCCGTAAAATTTGACCAAGTGAACAGTGGTCTATGAGAACAAATCCATACTTACCATACAAACTGATTTTGTTCCAAATATAAAGTTTCAATGCATACCTTTTGTGTTTTTTGTGAATTATGGAGCTAAAATTATTGCTCCATTTGTAGTATCCAAGTTATTGGATCCTTGCCATCAAAATTCCTCATATCTATATTTGTAATATGGCAGGTCTTAAATCCAACATTTTATGAAATCATGATTAACATTTCTTTTGTTCTCATCATGAGTTTCCTCTACTACTTGTTGGCCATTAGAAATCTTTTCTTGTAGAAAATTTTCCAAACCTTCCTTCAAATCTTCCATGTTTCCTTCTATACCATCCATCTTAGATTCCATGCCATTCTTCAAACCATCCATGCCTTTCTTCAAACCATCCATATTAACTTCAACACCTTTATTCAAACCATCCATATTAGCTTCCATGTTTCCTTATATACCATCCATATTAGCTTCCATTCCATCCATATCAGCTTCTACGCCATCCATATTAGCTTCCATGCCATTATTCAATGTAATATTCCGTTTCAGGAATTGCTGCACTTTGGACAGTGAAAATGATGTATTCAGAAAATTACGATACAAAAACTTGAAACATGACTTGGATCCCCTTATATATGTTTTATGTGCCTTACATACCAAAGGGCATCAGAAAAAATCATCCTAGCTACATTAAACAGATCTCCCCAGCTCAATATAGCTTAAAAACACCCGAATCCCATGACTTTCAACTACAGAATTTTTGAAGACTGCAATAGCGTAATTCACATGAGGGTTTATAAAGAAAATTATGAATCAATACTGATCTAGATTTTATATTAATCATATAGCCAAGAAATGGAGGTTTAACCTCTTTTATACAAGAAATAAGATAACCCGGCAAGGGTTTTCGACATTACACAAGTATAAAAGGCAGTATTGCAGAAAATAACGCAGTCTACTGCAACGATGTATTAGATATGATTGAATAAAACATGAAATAGATGATAAATACATAAAATTTCCAAAGGCCCTCCTTATTATACTTTCCGGAGAGAAATATACACCTTCTCCTCAAACACTAGCACAAAATCAAGGGATTTAAGCCTGCTACTGCTGCACCTGGAAAAAAGACGCAGTTTCTGGAAGTGACTGTGCTGTAGGTGTTGATGGATGATTGAAATTAATTCAGATGATGGAAAAGTAGCTCAGAAACTTCCCTTTATATCCCTTAAACAAGATGATCCAAAGAAGATGATGGAATTCCCGCATGAGAATCCCTTGCACTAAATAGTTCTGCAACTATAGCTAAACAGATGAAGCATGCAAGTAGTCAAAAGACCAAACATAGATGAATACTGAATTCCTTCCTTGCTATTATCCCTTCATTCTTATCCTTGGTGAGCCTCCTCACCCCTGACCCCACTCATTAATGAGGTGACTTCCTTCAAAATATTCCTCCTTCAAAACTGTGCTATCCTTACTAGTTTCCCTCCTCATGTAGCAACGCTGTTGACCTAGTCAACTGGAGCTAGTCCTCCTATATTTCCTCCCTTTCACACCAAGGTGGCTTTATTTGCCTTCTTATACTGATCCCCTTTCACATTGGGATTGTTTTATTTCCATTTCAGAGATTGAAGGGTCTCCCTATCCCATTTATTCTTCTAGCTGCAAAAATGGAGTAAATATAAGATTACAAATAGTAATGGATAATTGGGAATATTACAGTCCTCCCCGCTCAAAAGTTTCTTTCCCTCAAGCAACAACAAATAAGGATGCTGCAAGATCTTCTCTCCCTCCCAAGTGGCATCCTCATCTGGTAGATTCTTCCATCTAATCAGATATTCCTTGATCACTCTGTTTCTTAGCTTCCTTTCCCTTGTGTCTAAGATTTCTTCTGGTTGAAAAATTAGGTGGCCCTCATCATCAAATGGGGGAAGTTCCATGTTGGCAACTATATCTTTCCCAATGGCCTTCTTGAGGCAAGGGACATGGAAAATATTGTGGATCTTGCTCCCCTTAGGAAGCTCCAGCTCATATGCTACCTTACCAATACAAATGATCACCTTATATGGCCCATAGAAACATGGTTTGAGCTTTTCAGCCCCATTCTCCTTCAATGTAGACTATTTGTAAGGCTGAAGGCGTAGATAGACTAGATCTCCTACCTCAAACTATCCCTCTACCCGACCACGGTCTGCATAAATCTTCTGTTGGTTCTGGGCCATAGAAATGTTATCTTTGAGGGATCTAAGTATGTCCTGATTCTCCTAAATCCATTCCTTGGCTCTTGAAGCCTTACTTTCCCCAAAAATAACATCAGCAAATGAAAGTGCATCATACCCATATAGGGCCTGGAATGGAGTCATACCAATAGACATATGGTGAGTAGTGTTGTAACAATACTCCCCCAAGTGGATCCAATGCAACCAAACCCTCTGCTACCCTGCAACATAGTTTCTCAAGTAGCCTTCCAGCCACTTGTTCACTATCTCAGTCTATCCATCGGTTTGTGGGTGATAGCTAGTGCTCAGTGTCAAATCAGTCCCCACTAACTGGAAAATTTCTTGCCAAAAGCCACCCATGAAGCAGCTATCTCAATCACTCACTATGGTCCTTGGGAGACCATGGAGTCTAAACACATATCTGAAGAACAACTCAGCTACCTGTGAAGCAGTATAATGTGCAAAAATGGAAAATAAATGAGAGTACTTTGTTAGTCTATCAACAGCTACAAAGATACAATTCTTACCGTGCACTAGAGGTAGGCCGGTGATGAAGTACATAGAGATCCTTTCCCACTTCCCATCTGGAATAGGTAGTGGCTGCAATAACCCAGTATGGTGTGTGTGCTCTTCCTTGTTCTGCTGACAAATTGTGCACTCCTTTACATGTTGGAGCACATCCTCCTTGAGACCCTTCCATGAGAATCTCTCCCTTATGGCCTGATGTGGTGTTTCTTCATGAGATATTCAATCAAATTTAATGTAAATTGTGCTCCTTAATCAATGAATGACTCCCTTGGAAAACCAAACTTGTAGGAAATTTTCACCTACATAAATTCAACCACCTTTTTCTTAGTTTTTGCCTTTACTACCTTTTTTTGGCCCATTTAGTCAAGTAATTAGTGGAGACAATGATATATCTCTTATGTTCTAATGAGGGATCAATATGTCTAATGAAATGCATGCCCCACTTCTCAAATGAATCTAAAGTCACTTTGAGTTGTAAGGGAATCTCATCCTTGGGTGTTGGTTTACCCATCCTTTGGCACTAATCATACCTGGTGGTGTGGCTTCTTGCCTCCTGATGTAAATTGGGCCAATAATAGCTTGATTGTAGAAATTTTAAGGTTGTCCTCTTAGCATCAAAGTGACCCCCATAGGGTCCATGATGGCATGTTGAGAGGATTTCAAAGACCTCCTCTTCCCTCACACATCTCCACAAGATTTTATCTGGTCCCAATCTAAAACTATTTCCTCCAATCCAAGTTAATCGGGTACTTTTCCTAACAATCTTGCTATTCTCCTTGGGGGATAGATTAGGAGGGAACCTCCCAAAAACCTATTTGGCCATATGAAAAAACTAATAAGAAATCACCGAGATGGAAAATAGATGTTCATCTAGAATTTGATCATCCACCATTTCTTCCTTTCCCGCAAGAAGGGTTAGTCTTAACCAGAAATCTACAACCACATTCTATTTCCTTGGTTTATCAATAATACTCAAATAAAGTTGTTGTAATAATAAAAACCAGATAATTATCCTAACATTGGCATCAAATTTATTCATTAAGTACTAATGGTTGCATTATTATTGTGAATAAAAGTCAGATAACCAATGATATATTTCCTAAACTTGTTCAAGGAATGTACCACTACCAAGAGTTCCTTTTCGGTGACAATATAATTTAACTCAAATTTGGAAAGGTTTTTACTGATGAAATAGATAGCATAAGGAAATTTGTTTTCCACTTGTCCTAAGGTTTACCCTACAAATTTTTCTGAGGCATATGTGCATATATGGAAAGTTAATTCCTAGTTGGGAGCCCTAACGATGGGTGCAGAGGCCAAATTTTCTTTCAAAACTTGGAAATATACTTGACATTTGTTTCCCCAAAAAAAATCTGAATCTTTAGCTAGAAATCTAGACAAGGGTGAAGCCAAATTACTAAATCCTTTTATATACCTTCTATAATACCCAACTTATCCGAGGAAAATCCTGACATATCTTTTTTTTTCAGGGATAGGGACCTTTTTAATGATGGAAATTTTGTTTGGGTCAACTTGTATCCCTTCCTTGGATATGGAATGGCCAAGGATAGTCCCTACATTCATAAAGAGTTCACATTAATTAGGACTTAATGAAAGATTCATTTAAGTGCATTTACTTAAGACTTTCCACATATTAGAAAGAGATTCCTAGAAGTCACATCCATAAGGAGTGAAATCATCCATGTCTATCTCAAAAGAGTCATGAATAATTTGTTGTGAAGACAATCCACTCTATGGACAGAGGAAATCTCTCTAGCCCTAGAGTGGGTATAGCAATGCACGAGACTAACTAATGAACCCTTTCCTAGTTTGTATTCAAAGTGGAAGAAGAAGAAGAAGAACCTACCTCTTCCTGATGCTATCATCTATTCCTTTGGTGAAGACCTTGATTCCACGATCCTTTAGTCTCACTCCTCACAACTTGTCGCATTCGAATACCTATAATAGATAAAGAGACAACAACAAGACGCATGGTAAGATACATAACATACATTACATACAAACTACCAAACAGATCAAGGAGTATTAGGTTACTTGCACATATATCTAGAAAAATATGGAAAGTGGAGCATCAGTTGTATTATTAATTATAGGAAAGAGGAATCATATAACCATGGCCTTCATGTTGGAGACCTCCCTTTTGTGATGTTCGAGTCAAAACTGAGGCTCTTCAAGCAATCCTTCTCCCAAGTGGAAATTCAGGCATAATCAGAGTATAGGGATGCAAAGGATTAATGATCTGGCAATACCAACCAATAGTGGAAGGATGGCATTCAATTTATAGGTAGGGAGAGCGAGTTAGGGATCCATAAAATAAGGAGGAAGGCCCACTTATCAAGGGTAAAATCCCTAATTATAAGGTTAAGAGCTCCAAATGGGAGATCTCGAGCATATTTGCATCGAACCATATCCAACTCGTTGTTTTGGAAGCCTCTAGTGCACAACAATTCTTCTCCATTTGAGAAAACACTTCCAAAATAGGATAAACGCATTTTTCATATCAAAATCACATTGGTGACGCTAGGTAAAAGTGTTGCAACATTCCATCAACATGGGTATGCAACTAATAAAGAGCGCTGACCCAAAAATTGAGGTTGTAAGTTGAGCTTCTTTAAAAAATATTCGAGGCAGCTTTCTATTGGTCTTCAAGGGATATCTTGATGTATTTTCTATGGTGGACATATTGCAAATTTTTCAACTCAGGGAACTTCAGGATCAAGGACGGGAAGTGAATAGGGTGAAAGGTTAATGTGTAACAATCCCCTAAAGTATGAAGACAGAACAGTGAGTGATGGGTGAAATGATTTACGAACCAAGGAAAGGACCCAGAATACTACGATGAGACCTCCAAAATCAAGCACACTACAATATGTGACATCTCTGAAATAAACATGCATAATAACATATCACGGAATAGGAATTAAATAACACATGAACCCACGACATGGTTGCAGCTATCTGTCTGAAAGAGATCATGGAAATGGATCCACAGTGTGGTCACAACCATCCCTATAGAAAGGATTATGTGTACAATCATGAATACTCAATAACTACACGCAGCCTGGTTAATAACATATGTGATCTAGGGTCTTCATCTCTATCTCAATCTACCGATTGTATGAATATAACCATGTGAAAATATGCGTTTATATCAAACATGGTAGAAACCACCTGATTACTGGTCAATAACATAAACCGTTAACATGCACAAGAGAAACCACCAATGATGATGATGGCCCTCAAGGTACGAAAACACAATCCAGAAGTCTGAAAGAACTTAAGCAATTTGCAATTTCTGAAAGCATTTATACAATGTTGATCATGGGATGCTTGATAGTCTTCTACTCCATGGCCTCTTTCTTCCATTAAAATACCATCTTCATCGAAATCACTTCGAAAACATCCATAAATGAAATTTTAGGAGTTTTTCAATGAATCAAATATGGAAATAAACCCTTAAGAATGGATATTTTTTATTTTTAAATTATTCTTTGTGCTCAGCTTGACTGTCGGAATTAAATCTGCGCCAATAGCATGTTGGCCTAATGGGCTATGGGCAATCAACGCGGGTTCGGTAGGTCAAACCTACGGCGATCGCCCGTGGTATAAAATTTTAAAATTTCCTCTTAAACCATAAAATTTACAAATTGAATGGCTTGAAAATGACACAAAAATTATTATGAGAGACAAAGCTCTTAGCTACAATTGACGGATCGTTGATTGGTGTTATGGATTTGCCGCACTGCTTGCCTGAAAATCAGAGGAAAATGGGGCAAAACTAAGTTCTCCAAGTTACCCAAGATGAAATGGTAAAAATGTTTTTTCTTTTTGCATATTTATAATTTTTAAACATATTCTTGCCAATATTTTATTATTTTTCTCAATATCAGTGATGTGTGGTTATCTTTGTTGCCACTTTTTTCTTAAGACAATCCCCTTTGCGGATAGAGGTGATCTCTGTAGCCCTAGAGTGGGTCTAGAAATGCACGAGACTAACTAATGAACCCTTTCCTAGTTTGTACTCAAAGTGGAATAAGAAGAAGACGAACCTACCTCTTCCTGATGCTATCTTCCAGTCCTTTGGTGAAGACCTTGATTCTACAATCCTTCAGGCTCTCTCCTCGTTGCGTATGGCATTCGAATACCTGTAAGAGATCAAGGGACGAGAACATGAAACGTGACAAAATTAATAGCATACATTAAATAAAAACTACCTAACAGATCAAGGAGTATTTGACTACTTGCATAGATATCTAGATAAATATGGAAAGAGAAACATCATTTGTATTATTAATTATAGAGAAGAGGAAGCATACAATTGTGGCCTTGATGTTGGAGACCTCCCTTTGGTGATTTCCAAGTCCAAACTGAGGCTCTTCAAGCAATCCTTCTCCCAAGTGGAAATTCAAGCATAATCATAGTGTAGGGATGCAAAGGATTAGTGATCAGGAAAGACCAACCAGTAGTGGAAGGATGTGATTCAATTCATAGGTAGGGAGAGGGAATTAGGGATCCATAAAAGGAGGAAGGCTCAATTCTCAAGGTAAGATTCCCTAATGATAAGATCAAGAGGTCCAAATGATAGCACTCAAGGGATATGCATCAAACCATATCCAGCTCACCATTCTAGAAGATTATAGTGCATGAAGCTTCTTCTCCATTTGAGGAAACACTTCTAGAAGAGGTTTAAAATAAAAATTTAAATTAATATATATATATATATATATTTTAATAAATTAAAAAATTAAAATTAAAATTAAAAATTAAAAATAAAAAGAAAAATAAAAACAAAAATAAAACACATGGTTTAAATTAAAATTTAAAAAATTTAAAAAATGAATTAAAAACAAATGAAAAAAAAAATATTAAATTAAATTTATTTTATTAAAAAGACAAATAAATTTTAAAAAATAAGTTAAATTTAAAATATAAAAACTAAATCTTATATATATTAAATTAAATTAAATTAACTGAGAATAAAGGAAGGTTGATTCGGATAAAGGTGAGCTCTACTGATCATAAGTATGACATACTTAGTAAAACCTCAAGTCTAAAAGGAATGATAATATTTATAAACGAAGACCTCATTCTAGAAGATCAAGCATAATTAAGAAAGGAGGTTCAAAAGGTAAAAGAAGCTAGGAAGGAAGGAAAATGGGCAATATTCAGAAATAGAAAAGCCATTATTCGATATAGAAACCAAAAAGATAGTAATAAATAACAATTCAACATGCCTCAGATTCTTTCTTAGAACTATTGAGGCTTTCCATGGAACAAAGGCCCCAAGCTAAGTTGGATCTCGAATGAAGTTGATATTATATTTCTAGTTTAAACTTGGGAGCACGAAGAATCTAAGGTCCCTAACAAAGATGGATTTGTACTATGGTCAATCTGGAACAAGCGATCCTATCATAGAGGCATTGGGGGCATAACTTGTTACATTAGGAAGAACACCTCCCCCCATGCTAGGATTTATAAAAAAGACCCTTACAACCAATATATTTGGATAGAGATTACTGACATTAATGATTAAAAAACCTACATAGCAATTTGTTATTTTTCCCCTATCAATTCTAATTTCTATAAGAAAAACAATTTAGATAAAAATGGTCCTTACAATGGTTAAAAGAATGATATTTCTAGCCTGAGGAATGAAGGTAATATCCTCTTAATGGGTGACTTTAATGCTCGAACTTCAAGCAACCAAGATATCCTTCAATTATTCCAACCCTAATCCTCTTTGGTTAGAAGAAGACCTTCCTCTAGCTGGCTGATATAAAAGAAGCTCTGAAGATCTAGGGGGAAATTTGTTTGGGTCTGAGCTAGTCAAGCTCTACAGTGCTCAAGATCTCATAATTTGCAACGGTCTAAAGAAGATAGACTATGGGCTTTGTAGCAGCGTGATAGACTATGTTATTTCCGATATCCATTTATACAACGAAATAATAAATTTTGACATCTTAAATGACCACGAGCCTGACTCTTATCATAGACCTTTAATTGTAACTCTCAATTTTGTCATGCATAGAGAGCCTATAGAAGATAATCCTCATAACCATAAGAGATTAATTTTTGATAGAAATAAAAATGATCTTTTTCTAAATGACTTAAAAATTAATTTGCTTCATTTATCTAGTATAGACAACATAGAAGTCCTCTATCATAATTTTACTACAACCCTCTCATATTCTATTAACAAGTTCTCAATCAAAGTGTCAAGTAATAAAAGAACTAGCAAAACCAACCCTTGGTATGATAAATACTGTAAAAGTGGGAGGATAGAAATTAAAGAAGTTGTTGATGAGTCTCTTAAAATTGAAAAGATAAAAATATACAAAGCCCTAACTAAAAGGAAAAAAAATGCAGTATATTCATAAAAGAAAAGAAAATCTCTTACACCTCTCTAAGGCAGCTCCTAAGAAATTCGGGAGGCAGATTCTAACTAGAAAAACTAAAGATAATAATAGAATTGCTTTACACGACTAGAATTCCTATCTTAAAAATCTTCATGAATCTCCAAATGTCATAGATAACTTTGAAACCCTGCTCTTAATGGAAGAATGTTTCTCATTAGAAGACATAGATTTTTGGGTTAAGCGTTTGGAAAATGGAAAAGCTAAGGACAATGAAGGTTACCAGGCATAAATCTTAAAAATTGGAGGTCCTATCCTCATCCCTCACATCCACAAGCTTTTCAATCAAGCTTTCAAGCAAGGGTTCCCTAAACCATGGAATCAGAGCCTCATTATTCCTATTTTTAAAAGTGGGGATATGAATAACCCCTCTAATTATCGGAGAATTATGATTAGCCCTCTCTTAGCCAAGTTATATGGTATTATTTTGGAAAATAATATGAGCATATGGCTTGAAAGTGAAGGTAAGCAGACTAAAGTCCAAGCGGGTTTTAGAAGGAAACACCCAACAATGGACCACCTTGTTATGCTTAGGATCATTGTGGAGGAATGCCGTAATGATAAGTCCAATCTCTTTTGTTGCTTTGTGGACTTTAGAAATGCTTTTGATACAATTCCTATAAATAACCTATAGAATAGATTAGAAGAGCTAAAGGTTCCTTGTGAGTTGAAAGCTGCCACTATAAGGCTATATGAGAATGTAATTACCAAGTTTAAGAGAAATGAGGGGTGGTCAAAAGATATTAAGTGTAATATCAGAGTTAAACAAGGTTGCCCCCTCTCCCCTACCCTATTTGGCATTTACATCGACAAGCTAGAAGGTTGTTTAGAAGAAGTAGGTTGTTCTGCCACGATCTTAGCTGGAATAGTCATCATCCTTCTTCTCTATGCTGATGATATTGTTTTTCTGGCAAGGTACCCATCTGATCTTGATAAACATTTAAGACTTCTTAAGGATTTCTGCTCTACCATGGGTATGAATGTTAACACTATAAAAACAAAATTTATGATTATCAAATCCAAGAAAGACACTTATGCTAATTTTGTGTATGACAATAGCAACTTGGAGTAAGTGTCTTCTTACAAGTACCTAGGAATTGATCTTCATCAAAAGCTCAAATGGAACTATAGCATTAAGAAAAGGATTAATGGAGGGTGGAAAGCTTATTTTGGTCTTGAAAATAAGTGTAAAGCAGCAGACCTTGTGATGTGGGATAAAAAGAAGCTCATCTTTGAAAATTTATTCACCCTTGTTATCTTGTATGGATGTGTGGCTTGGGGTTGCAGCATCTCTAGAGAATCCTGGAGAAATATTGAGCAAATCTAGAAGTGTTTTATAACGTATAACCTCAAAATGAAAAGCAATACACCCTATCTTATTCTCCTTATAAAAGTGGGTCTTTCCCCTATCGAGAGCCTAGCTATGACTAAGCTCCTGTTGTACAAGCACAAAATCAATAAAATGGGAGACCATAGGCTTCCTAAGCTAGCTTTAAATTCCAGCCAAAACCAACTAAGGCTCAAACAAGGTTTGTATAAAGATACCAAGGTTTGGTTAAACGATTGGGAGATCGATGAAAATGTTGCATGGAAAAATATTAATAACATTAAAAATATTGTTACTTCTAAGTTTAAAGAGAAAATGTGGTGTGAGAAAGATTTAGAGGCTAAAAGAAAATTAAGATATTATAAGGAGGTCATCAACCCTAATGTAGAAGATCAAAAGTATCTCTCTGTTTTAACTAGCTCGAAGAAAAAAATTAATATAGCCAAGATAAGAACGAACTCTCATGAGCTCGATAATGAAACAAGTCATTTGGTAGCTCCTAAAACACCATGGGTGGAAAGGATTTTCCATCTTTGTGAGAATATGAACATTGAGGATGAAAATCACTTCCTCTTAGAATGCCCTATGTACACCCACATTAGATCTCAATTTCATAATCTTTGTTGCAATACCGACCTTCCTAGCCTTTTAACATGTCAAAATTATAGTGAGCTCAGGACGTTTCTCTCCAAGCTCTTTGAGCATAGGAGTACAATTTTAAAACAAACTAAATAATCCATTTCTTTATGTCTGATAGACCAAAGTTTGGTCTCAGTGGACGTTAACCATCATCATCATCATCATATATATATATATATATATATATATATTAAATTTTAATAATTAAATAAATAAATTTTCAAAAAAAAAAACAACAAACTTTTAAAATTAAAAATAAAAATAAAAAATAAAAAAATAAAAATGGAAAATGGAAAAAATATATATCAATTAAAAAAAAAAAAATTTAAAATATAAAAATTTAATTTAAATAAAAATAATAAATTTAATTTAATTAAAAAAGTTATTAAATTTAAATAAATTAAAAAAATAAAAAAATTATTCAAATTTATTAAATTAAAAAAATAAAAAAATTTATTGTATTTTATTAAATTTAATTAAAAGAAATCCATTTAATTAAAAAAAAGGTAATTAGGCTGCCTAGGTGGCGGTGGGGGTCGACAGTTGGGTGAGTGGGGAGGATGCAAGCAGCCCCTCGCTCACCTAGCGGCTGGACCTCGCCTCCAACTGGGCGACCTGATTGATTTTGTTTTTTTAAATAAATAAATTTTTTTAATCTATTTTTTTTAAATTTATTATTTTATTTTAATTTTTTAATTTAATATCTATCAATAAACTGGAACCCATTCCATGCATATATACTTCAAAGTGAAGTATTATTTCAATACCCATACACATGCACACCTTGCACTATGATCTTCTTCTCCTTATATAGTTTGAGCCTTTCCCAATACCATGAGACAAAACCACACAAGTGCCAATGGTATTATTGGATGGAATCAAATAGGCGACACAATGCTCAATATTGTGGGCTAAAACCATGGTAAGGACCCATGATATCATAAAATAAGTGTGTAGGTACATACACGACTTGGATTCTTCGTACCTGCGTGTATATGTGACTTCTATTCATCAAAACTGCGTATACGCTAATTCTGGATGTATACGTGGGTTTCCTTCATTAAACCTGCGGGTATACTCGGGTTGCCTTCATCAAACCTGCGTATACATGGTGAATGGAATTCCTTTTTGTGTCACATCTGAATGGACCCATAGATACATCATTTTTACATCTTTACAAAATAGGCTGCTATCAAAAGGCAAGTCATCAAGTAGGTTACCATCAAGGAAAATGTATCAACATATTACATCATAATGCCAACAGTCTCCCCCTTTGGACTTGATGGAAACCATGTTGGTGTTTGATCACCACAACTTGTAGATACTTGATAGATACATCAATCATAAACATTATTCAAACACCAAGTTACTCTCCCCCTTTAACATCAAGGGCAAAAGGAGGATCAATACCAAAGCAAGATTTCTCTTTCCTTGTAGAAAGAAGAGCTTTGTAGATCTTATTTGCACTGACCATGCTCCCCCTGAGCATATGTTGAATCTTTAGACATATTTTTCAATGAAGTACATGACTCTATAACTCAACTGATTATGACTTTTCCTATCACCAAGGACTCATACTTACATCAATTATCCAACCGACTGTAATTACATATTTGGCTCAACTACCCAACCATTTGGGTTTATAATTTTGACTCAACCACCCAAACAAGAGGGTTTACATATTTGAACAAGGCCATACATGATTGAATATAAAAACTCTTTACATCATAGGTCTCAACATGACCTTAACATCAAATTACATATATGAATTTTTATAACCAAGACCAAGGGACCTTAAGAGAGAGATCATAATTCAGCAACCAACATAATGCCAACAATGCATTATTCTCAGCAATATTAATGCTCTCCCTAAAATTGTGCTCCTGATCACCAAAGAAACTCATTTATAAAAGCATCTTCATCAATCAGATAATCAAAACTTAATATCATATCAGCAGATATAACCATCAACATTAGATCAATAAAATTAGAACTGTTGGCAACCTATCAGAAATTGTTCTTAAGTTTGTCTCACTGTTTTTCTTATCAAAGAAAAACATACGCAACTGTCTCCAATGGAACTTGCGTGTATACGTGGCTTTAGTTCATGAAACCCGTGTACATAAAGTGAAATACTAAAAATTTCGCAAGTCCATCTTCCCCTGGACTTATACATTTTGTACCTGTATTATGTTGTCACTTCAGATGCACTGTTAGAAATAAACACAACCAGAATTACCAAACCAACCATGGGAATCACCATATATTTCTCCCCCTGTGATGATACGTTACTGATTCCTATAATGTATCTCACATTACTCCTGCAGTCATTAATATTATTAAACTTTAGAAGAAAATGATTGTAGTATGGTCAGTTTTCCCTATGTTTTTGACCGGTGCTTCTTCTTTTTCTGGATTTTCTTGAAATTTCTTATTGTGTGTTGGTACTTCTCCAATATCTCAGTTTTGTTCATCATACTTAACCTGCAATTAGTGGCCTTATGCCCATATGAGTTACAATAGAAACAACAACCATGAAAGCATCATTTCTTCCTTGATATATGCAATTGTTTAATAACCAGATTCCTTTATTTTATGGAATTATCATCATCCATGGTACATGCCATGAGAACTTGCAGATCTTGATCAGAATATTTCTCTTCTTCATTTGATAATCCATCATTATCTTCATTTGTATAAAAAATCCTTCCTTTTTCAAACTGTTTCCCTTTATCATGATTTTCTTTATAAGGAAATTTAGCAGCATAATGACCAACTCTACCACAAGAAAAAAACTTGAAGGGAAGCTTACCTCTGAATCTTCCAGTACCTGGTTGAATTCTCCTCACAAAATTTTCCTCTTATTCTTCTGATATATAACTTGATTCCTTGAGAACTTCATTTTCTTTTCCTTTTTCATAGGCCTTAAATGCAGCTTCTCCGACTTGTGAGGAACCTCCTTTTCTCATTTCAAAAGTAGTCATGATACCATGAAGTTGAACAATAGTAAGAGTTTGCAATTCCTGTTTTTCTTCAATAGATGACACTTTTGACTTGAACTTTGGAGTTAGATATCTTAATATTTTCTCTACTAAAGTTGAGTCTTTTATATCTTCATCCATATTCCTCATAGAATTCACAATCTCATCTATTCTTAGGAATAAACTTGCAATACTTTCATCATCATGCATTCTGAAATTTTCATATTGAATTTTAAGAGTTTGAAGTGTGATACTTTTTACCTTTGCATCACCTTAATAGCTCTGAATGATCTTGTCCTATATTTCCTTTGCTAAATTTAGCTGCATAACTTTTACAAATTCTGTTTTTGATAGGCTTCCTAATAAATCATTAACAACTTTTGCATTGGTTTCATATCTCTTCCTTTCTGATGCATCTGTAGGAACAATTGTTGGATACTGGTAACCTCCTTCCATGGATCCCCATAGGTCTGCTCCAAGAATTTGAAAATAATCTCTTGTTCGTATCTTCATGAACAAGAGATTACTTCCATTAAAAAATGGTGGCCAGATAGAAAATACTCCTTCATGACTTCCCATTGTGATGGATCTCCTTCAAGCGATCAAGCTTTTTATGAAGGAACTAGTCTGATACCAATGGTTGGGAAAAATACTGAGGGGGGGGGGGGGGTGAATCAATATTTATATCTCACTATAAAATTTACTTTTTCTTTACTAATTTATATACATGGCTTTGATTAATCCAACTAGCATATACACGCGGCTATCTTTAATGAAACTTGCGTATGTCCAGAGATATTATTATGCGAATAAATCTTTACATAGATTAGTGCATCATTCATTCATCAAACATTTAGTAAGCAGTAATCATGTGCATTAAGAATAGAATAAATCATCACATATAAGAAACACACATGAACACCATGATTTAAGGTGGAAACCCAAGTCAGGAGAAAACCACCGCTGCTGTAGTCTCTATCTTCAATATTTATTATAAAGAAAACTGCTTACAATATTGTACTAGTGCAGACTCATACCAGCACGCAGGCACCCACCTGTAGAAGGCTGCAACCTTCTCTCGTTCTCCAGCTACTACTAGAAGGGAGCTCCAACCCCCTGACCTCATTTACCATCTACCACTGGAAGGGAGCTGCGACCCCCTACTTCTCATTTTCCAGCGACTCCTGGAAGGGAGCTACTACCCCCTAATCTCATTTACCAGAAACTACTAGAAGGGAGCCATGACCCCCTCACCGAAGGCTTCAACCCTCAACACCACCGCGGACCATGTTTCATCAATTTTCACACTAGATCCAACAACTTCAACACAACACAACTTGTAGGCCTCTTTTCATCATATTTTTAGACTAGACCCACTCCACTCATTTAAGCCCAAATAAAATACATCAAACTAAAAATTATAACTGTATCAAATCATTCACTCAATCATCAATCATCCAAACAATCACTGATCTTTAATCACAATCAACTAGTAGCAATATCAATACTCAAACAACCCATATCTAAATGAAGACATCATTGACAGATAACAGTAACACAGTAAAATTGATCAGAAATTTCCTTCTGCATTCTTAAGCAAAACCCTAGATTCCATTCCTTCTTTTGTTGAGACAAACTTGCGTATATATGCGCTTTTACCAAGATGAACCTACATATATATCTCTTAGCATTTCAGGACTACGTAACTATTCAGAACAAATAATGAGCTTAGATCTTACCTTTCACTTCCACAAACATTCGCCAGATCATAGATCTAAACATGTCACAAAAAAATAAATCAAATACATAGTCATTTCAGGTCTAGACATCCTGATTCATCATTTTTTTCATAGGTGCATCATTATTTTAGATCTATCAATAAAATAGAACCCATTCCATGCATATATACTTCAGAGTGAAGTATTCATTCAATACCCATACAAATGCATGCCTTGTACTATGATATTATTCTCCTTATATAGTTTGATCCTTTCCCAATACCATGAGCCAAAACCACACAAGTGACGATGGTATTCTTGGATAGATTCAAATAGACGAAACAATGCTCAATATTGTGGGCTAAAACCATGGTAAGGACCCATGGTATAATAAACTGAGTGTGTAAATACATACGCGACTTGGATTCTTCGTATCCGTGTGTATACATGACTTCTCTTCATCAAAACTGCGTATACACTAATTATATATGTATACACGGGTTGCCTTCATCAAACCTGTGGGTATACTCAGGTTGCCTTCCTCAAACCTACGTATCCATGATGACTAGAATTCCTTTTTCTATCACATCTTAACTGACTTGTGATACATCATTTTTACATATTTAACAAATAGGTTGCTATCAAAAGGAATGTCATCAAGTAGGTTTCCATCAAGGACAACATATCAACATATTACATGATAATTCCAACACAGGACAAGCAGCAGCGCTTGGGGATGCAGAACAGAGTGGATCGACGTCACACCAGAGACCATAATATGATGATCTACTGGAGGATCTCCATCGCAGATGTGATGTGGTATTGACTAGGGTATCAGAACGTGGGTGGAATGATCTAGAAGATCGGTATACTGATGAGTGTACAGGTCTTCCCTCAGAGTAGCGAGGGATCATGTGGCTCATGACGATGGCCGGTCAGGCTGTTCGTGATCTATGAGCTAGTGGTGCAGAGCCATTGGTCCTAGAGCCTCGAGATAGTGACTAGGGATAGGGACATGTGGATCCCTTTTTTGTTTTTGTAACATGCTATGGGCATGTCGGATTTATTTAGAGTGGTGGACTCAAAACACTTATGTTTTTATGTGATGATACATAAAATGGATATGCATCTTTTTATAGGACGATTGTGCTTCACCATTTTTGTTTTATGGTTGTCTTGTGTTAAATGCATGTCATAAATGCCAATCTCTAATGTTTTTTGAAATGGTGTCTACATAGTGATTTTAATAGGATTCAAATTCACGTGCTAAAAGCTTCACTCGTAGATATTTTCTAAATAGGACATCGTTATGCACACGATGAAAGCCATTTAATTGCATGACAAGTAGCAAGGAATCTAAACGAACATGAATATGTATGATGCGATGATCAAGGGAATCGAATAACAAACATATCACTGCATCATATTCAGCCTGGTTATTAGTGGCAGATCCAATGCATACACCGTTGGAGTGAACTAATGAATTCAAGGGGGTAAAAATGGCCCAAGTTGCCAAGGCTAGATTCCTGGAGAGGTGACTCGTACCATCAGCATATGAGATGATGGGATATGCAAGCTACATAAATACATGGCATAAATAAATACACACATGTCAATGGGAGATAATAATAAGGGGTATTCCTTTATGGATCTCATGGATGATGAAAAATAGAGAATAACGACCGATGACTCTGTCATCTCAACGTCGAGGGGAGGTATCACAATGGGTGGAGAAGAGTCCTCCAGTTCTGGTGAAGCAGTGAGACCAGAACTCACAAGTAGAAGAGTAGATGATCCACTACGAGTGGCCTTGATTTCAAGAACCACATGAAGGGTATTGCAAAATTCATCGAGATGGGGACAATGATGGGAATAGTGGCCATAATGATGTCACAAAGAACAAGTGTAATATTCCAAAAATTTATCCTTCATCTAAATGGAATATTATAGTTGGTTTTATCACTAGGTAGGTGAATAAATGGGTAAGGAAGCCCATAAGCCCCTTAGAAGGAATAATGACACTCATAATGTGAAAGGAGGAAGAATAAGTAGCTCGATTAAGCACCTTTGGTTGTGAACGGGGATTGGATCATGTTGAATCATTCAACTTTGACCAAGTCAACAATGCTGTCTAGATACATTGCATCTCCTTTATGTACAACGTAGTTTTAGTGGAGGACAACTTGCATAAGCTTGGTGGAAAATATGGATGGGACCCAATGTGGAGAGGTTCAATTTCTATATATGGAGAGGATGGGAGCCTTTTTTATCCATGTTTTTATTATCATCTGCTATTGGTCTTTTTAGACTTTGCTTCCTCTTGTTGTTTAGCAGGGTTGCAGTGCTGTTTAACACAAGGGTGTTCCTGGTCAGGAATCCCTACCTCATCCTCAGGGAAGGAGAGGTTCTTTGGGCTACATTTCCTCATTCCAACATTCTTTCCAAGCTACCTCCTTCAGCTATAACGCAGTTTCTATTCAGAGTTGGTTTGTGTTGCAGGGTGCGGTAAAGGAGGATCTCTTAGAGTCATTTCTGGGATTGTTTTTCAGTGGAGAGGTTGTCTACTCATTGTAGGATCAGCAAGGAGGAATCCCAAGAATATTTTGACATATTTTGCATTATTCCAACCATCTGCTATCCCTCACAGCATAGTCACCATCCTGAACTGCGTTATTTTTGGAGGCATTTGCTGGGAGGGTTCATTGAGCTCATCAGGAGGGTATATTTCTGAGTAGAGGGATCAGCCTTCTAATTAGAAATACCATTGGAGGAGGACATAATTATTTCAGATATTTCATAGCCTCATTTCATATCAGATCTAGTTTGCAGTGGCACATTAACCCCAAGGTTATTTGTCACATTTTATATTTCTTGGTATTTCTAGCAATCCTTTCCAGGTTGGCTAGAAATCTTGTATTAGAGCCCACATCTTCATTGCTGGGAATTTATTTTGTTTCTATCAGCCACATTCCATTTATATATATATTAAGTAGTGGCTACACTATTATAGACAGCACTGTCACTACTCTCCGACATTCCATACAGTTGCAGTAGCTCATGTGCTGATTGTTTTGTTCATTGGAGACTTGTTCTCATTGCTTGAGTGGCTTGTCCCTCATGATCTTGTTGTATATTTCTGCTGATATCTTAATAAAATGATGGCTTCCTATTGATCTCTCCTATGTCATATTCATATTTTCTGTGTTTTATATTTTTATGAGCTATATTGCTGCTATTCCCATTTTGAGATATTACAGTGGTATCAGAGCATAATTTTGGCTCAGCCTATGCATTCAAGACATTATGCCATTTGAAGGAGAAGCTTCTTCTCACAAAAAAGAGAAGATTCACAGAAGAAACAAAGGCATGAATCCATTATTTTTAGAAATGAAGGAAGAGAGGATCTCCCTGCTTCTTTTCCAAGCTATGAAAAATATCAAAGAATATCTCAAGGAGATGAAAGGGGGAAAGTGTACGAAATTCCTGAGAGGTTTTGAAAGTGAAGCAAGCCCTAGATATTCACATGATAGGTGTGATAATTCAGCCACACATGCAGATCCAAAGCGCAGTCTATTGACCACATTCACTGCAAGAAGGATGGAGGAAGGAGATGCACCAAGGGAGGAGACCTTGAGTAACTATCTTCAGGAGTATGAGTCTCAATCATGGAGATTTAAAGAGCACTTGGACTTCCAAGGGTTTTGCCAACTCAAGGAAGGTAGAAGATATAAAAACCATCATAGATGCAAGAGAGGTAGAGTTTTTCTATCTAAATTTGATGGATCAGCAAAGTGCACAACCAAAGCTTGGGTGGAGGAGCTAGATTCCTATTTTCAGCTACACCAAGTTTCAGAAAGGGAGGCCATTAGAGTAGTAGCATTTCACCTCAAAGGTATGGCCCATAATTGGTGGTTTAATAGTTCTTCTTCATTTTAACATGCAAATGTAAACACTTATGCTGGGTTCACTAAGGAATTGGTGAGAATAATTGACATTAAATATTGTAAAACATCTCTTGTGGAACCCAAAAACTTAAAACCTTTGCATGAGCTGGAGAGATCTATCTTGCCAACTCCACTCCATATTTCTGATGAAGGGGATAAGAACATGCATGGTACCTTGCCAAGGGCAAGATTCCCACCTTTGAAGAACCCTCTTCTATTGGTGAAGACATGGATAAACCTCTTTCAAGGGAAGACCAAGATCAAAGGTCTCTCATTGATGATGAGGCAATCTCACATATTGATGAAGAGGATGAGCAGAGAAGAGCTAACAGTGTTGTACCATTGGGAGAAAATCCATCACCCCATGGAGATGGGAAGGGAGCCATTTATTCCATTGGAGGAGCCCTTGTGTCTTTGCAAGGAGTTCCAAATGATCCAACATGTGGGAACCAAACCACAATTCTGGAACAGCATACATCAGTTATTCTAGGTTGTGAATCTTGGCAGATGGAAGGAGAAGAAAGGAAGGATCAACATCAAGGGATGATGAGCATTAACCCTCATCTATTCCAAGAGGTTTTTGCACAAAAGAAGGAGACTGTATTGCACAATGAAGACAAGGACAAATCAGTCTACACATATATACAGACCACTTCAGATTTTGATGTCTCACTACATGGGGGCATTCCACCTGGGAGGCCACCAGATCTAGAGTTGGTGGGAGAAATTTTATCATTTGGTTCACCACTCTTATATTCTGGAGAGGTGAAGACTTTGGAGGAGTACAGTATAGCGCAGATAGTTTGGGATATACTTAAGGAGGAGAGAGTTATTCTTCCATTATCTGCATTACCCACTCTCACTACATATACTGCGCTAACAGAAGTTGCTGCAGTGATGGAGGATGGCACCTTCATGGTGTAAGGGAGATGCTCCATGGATTTGGAGAAATAGAGGGTACTTCATTTGAGGAAGGAATCCTCCATACATTGGAGTAGATGGAGGCCACTCATGCTTACCTTGGCCAAGATCAAGAGGTTCTTTTTGGAAAGTAGCTTCTCATGGGAGGCCAACTTCCAAAAGTCACCACTTCTATTTGAGCATGAGCAGTTGCATGATGGGCATGGCAGTAATTTGGAGGATGAATTTGGCATGAAGGATGTCAAAGGAGTAGAGAACAACATGAGGAGAGCTTCACATTCCATATCACCAGCGTTGTCTCTTACGAGGATTGATCCATATTGGACGTCTCAACTCTTGGTAGAGTACTCCAAGGATCTTGGTGCTTGCATGATTCTTGATGACCTGGATGGAGATGATAGGTATATGGTGGATGATGTGGTCATCTATTCTTATGGTAGAGTCTTCTTGACTAGAGTTTCTGAGCTCAAGGAGAAGCTGCTACATGCAACATATGAGGACTTCTTTTCCATGCACTTTGATGCATATCATTCTTTGATGGAGGAGTTCACTTGGGAGGGCATTCAACATGACATATTTGAGCATATGGAGAGATGCATAGCCCAGATGGTGACAGAGAGGATGTCACAACCACTTCCCTACTCATTGAGAGTGAGGGATAACTTTCAGTTGAGCCATTTCAGCTCAATGACCAAGGTACATAGTAGAGGATGTACACTCATGCACTATGATTTTCATTCCTTTACCTTTTGTGAGAAAAATATTGTACTAAGGAGGATATTTCCTTCTTGTATATTGTATTTTCATGTAATTGAGGCCATTTTCAGCATTGATGTTGTCCATTCTATCAGTGGTTTGTGGAGGAAGCCACATGATTCTTGGTGTGCACCATTGACACCACATTTTACATTCATGATTCCATCTTATGGGATGATTGTGGCAACAAAAAAGTGGCTGGAAGGGAACTTTTTATTCTTTTTTTTGAAGTAGGAAAGGGATTCACTGCGCTGGTTCCATGTGTGGAACTATGATCCACTCTCCGGTTGTCATATGGAAACTTGATTTCATTGATTTTTTCTCCCATGTATTGCTGATATTATTCTGTTCACGGGGAGCTTTGTTTGGAGAGTGCAGGATGAGTTGGAGATGCAAATTTGGAGTATGTTTCTCCCTACTTTACATGTTTTATTTTTCACGAGAAACAATGAGAAAACCATTATTTCCACACCACATCTCTTTTCTTCATGTGAGAGGAGCCATTTGAAGAACTTGAGTTCTTGGAGGAGGAACTTCATGGCTGAATTGTTTAGTGGGGTAACTTAGGCCATTCTTGGAGGCCATGTCATTTTAGACCAAAATAAAAAACAACCCCATACTTACCATAAATGGAGAGAGAAACAACTTGAATGGAAAAATCTAATCTCTCCATGTAGCCCCAACGCATTGCATACACCGGGGGTTAAGGATTCTGTTGATGAGCTACCTAGAATGGCTCATTTCATTTGGATGATAGCATGGGTTTGGGATTCTCTCATTGGTCATGAGATCCCCTATTCTTGTCATAAATCCTATCTTGAGGAGGCCATTGGACAACAAGAAGGTTCCCACTTACACCTTCCACCTTTTCATGATGTGACCCATTTGATTTTGCATGCTTGGGAGGAATCATTGGAGGGTAGATTTATTGCAGACTATGTTGAGTTGTGGTGGGAACTATTGATGAGGAGGCCACAAGAGGAGGAGGGAAGGAATTTTTCTCTCCCTATACAGTTGCTTGAGGAAAAGCAACATTTTTGATGGGAGGACTGTAATATTCCAAATATTTAGCCTTCATCTAAATGGAATATTATAGTTGGTTTTATCACTAGGTAGGTGAATAAATGGGTAAGGAAGCCCATAAGCACCTTTAGAAGGAATAATGACACTCCTAATGTGAAAGGAGGAAGAATAAGTAGCTGGATTAAGCACCTTTGGGTGTGAACAGGGATTGGATCATGTTGATTCAGTCAACTTTGACCAAGTCAACAATGTTATCTAGATACATTGCATCTCCTTGATGCACATCGCAGTTTTAGTGGAGGACAACTTGCATGAGCTTGGTGGAAAATATGGATGGGACCCAATGTGGAGAGGTTCACTTGCTATATATGGAGAGAATGGGAGCCTTTTTTATCCATGTTTTTATTATCATCTGGTATTGGTCTTTTTAGACTTTGCTTCCTCTTGTTGTTTAGCAGGGTTGCAGTGTTGTTTAGCACAAGGGTGTTCTTGGTTGGGAATCCCTACCTCATCCTCAGGGAAGGAGAGGTTCTTTGGGCTATGTTTCCTCATTCCAAAATTTTTTCCAAGCTACCTCCTTAAGCTACATCGCAATTTCTGTTCAGAGCTAGGTTGTGTTGCAGGGTGCAGCAAAGGAGGATCTCGTAGAGTCATTTCTGGGCTTATTTTTCAGTGGAGAGGTTATATATTCATTGGAGGATCAGAAAGGAGGACTCCTAGGCATATTTTGGACATATTTGGCATCAGTAAAACCATCTGCTATCCCTCACAGCACAGTCACCATCCTAAACTGCGTTATTTTTGGAGGCATTTGCTGGGAGGGTTCATTGAGCTCATCAGGAGGGTCTATTTCTGAGTCGAGGGATAAGCCTTCTAATTAGAAATACCATGGGAGGAGGACATCATTATTTCAGATCTGTCATAGGCTCATTTCATATCAGATCCATTTTGCGATGGCACGTTAACCCCATGGTTATTTGTCACATTGTAAATTTCTAGGCATTTCTAGCAATCCTTTCTGGGTTGGCTAGAAATCTTGTATTAGAGCCCACATCTTCATTCCTGGGAATTTCTTTTGTTTCTATCAGCCACATTCCATTTATATATATATTCAGCAGTGGCTACACTATTATAGACAGCACTTTCACTACTCTCCGACATTATATATAGTTGCAGCAGCTCATGTGCTGATTGTTTTGTTCATTGGAGACTTGTTCTCATTGCTTGAGTGGCTTGTCCCTCATGATCTTGTTGTATTTTCTGCTGATATCTTAATAGAATGATGGCTGCCTATTGATCTCTCCTATGTCATATTCATATTTTTTGTTTTTTATATTTTTATGAGCTATATTGCTGCTATTCCCATTTTGGGATATTACAGCAAGGGTTATTTGTATGTAATGATTTGAGTTTCTTGGCTGAATCAGGTAAGGTAACATGGACCTTCGGGATGTCATATTCAGTAAACATTGTGTTGACCACAGGTTTGAGACGAGGGATCTCAGGACAGTTATTGATGGTGTTATCACTGAGTTGGTACAGATGGGCTGCTCAACCAAAAAACCTAGAGTAACTCTTTCAAACCAACTTTTGACTGAAAATTATCCTCTTCGGACTAAAAGGGCTCTCTCAAAGTAACTATGATTTGTTCAATCATGATTCACTCAGATGGCTAACTCTGTGATATTTTCTTGAATGTGTTTGTTTGCAGGTGAAAAATGTATAAGGTTTACTACCATTGGGCTTATGGA
Organism: Pinus albicaulis; assembly: GCA_034641835.2. Classification (NCBI taxonomy): domain Eukaryota; kingdom Viridiplantae; phylum Streptophyta; class Pinopsida; order Pinales; family Pinaceae; genus Pinus; species Pinus albicaulis. The sequence continues at coordinate 883,442,857 of CM076576.1, forward strand.
GTTAGTGTTAGGAAATTCAATGACAATGGCTCTCCTTGTGGAAGCTAAGGCATGTAATGTTTCAATGATAGGGTAACACACACACACAGAAATATACAATAGCTTAATGTTCAAAGGAAGTCAAAGCATGAGAACATGAATTCTGAGAAATTGAAACATCAAGATATTGAAAGAAAAATATTAAGATATATAGGAAAAATGCTCATTGAAACACCAAAATAATCTAAGGTGAAGAAGAAAAACATAGTCACTGTATATTAATAATCATCAAAAATTTACAAAGTGGTAGTGTAGAATAACATTCTCCAACCCTATATTCTTCAAATTACTTCCTAATAATAGGATTTAGTCACTTACATAGGGTCTTCCTGTTGATCAGCAATTGTCATTGATGTCAACCCAAGCAGCACCAGGGGCTAACCCAATATTGCATGGGAATTTTTACCAACCAAATTAATATATTCTGGGTCAATAATGCTTTTTATGGTCTCTACTTGTCGAGATGTTTCTGTTGATATATGGCATGCCATGTAATTCTTCACGGTTTGAGAGATATTCATGTTTGAAGTTTGTACCCCCACTTAGTGGGCTAAAACCCCATGGGGTTGGGGCATGGGTCATTGAAAAGTAATAATTAATTTTTTTAAGCTCCTAAAATCCCTCCCACGTTCACTTGTTTAAGCTCTTCTCAACCTAAGCATTTATATAAATTGTGATCCTCATTTCCTCCTTATGCAAGGGATTCAACCATCTGAAACAGGTCATCATGGAATTTGCGCTCTAAATTTTTTTCTACGAAGGTTCAGAATCTGAAATGTTTATGAGTCGAAGCCAAAATCTTGAGGAAGCTTCTGTAAAAATTTCAGATCAAGGTGCGTAACATTTTTGGAGATATGATCTGTGGAAGTCAGGGATTTTGCAGGCTCCTGAAATTCATCTCAAATAAGTGACCTTCGTAAATTCGTCATAACTCTCTCTTTGAGTATCAGATTGGAATTCCTTAAAAAGTGGTAGATAGTGCATAATCTTTAATTTTTTTTCCATAAATTTTAGAGCCAAATGAATAAACAGTGACACGTGGTACACTGTACAAGTGCGCTTTGCTGAAGCAGTCCATAATTAGGGCATTGTGAGAGATTGGGTATAAATCTCCCTTGAAGAATCCAAATTGGGTCAGACTTATGGCATTAGAAAGATGACTCAGAGGAATACTACAGGACCAAAAATCAGATATTGAGGATCTGAAATAACAGAGATACACCAGATTAAATATCGAGCTCCTAGAAGGAAAAGAAAAAGCTAGATCATGTGTTGTCAAGGGTTGCAAAGGACCAGAATTTCTAGGGCAGAAAATCAAAGCAAGGTGCAGCAGAGGGTAGCATGAAAAGAGTGATGACCAAGGTGCATAACAACAACAAGAAGTTCATCATATGAAGTCTTCAAGTGGGCAGCACTGCATACAATCATTGTAAAGGTATCTTTGTACTAAGTCATTGTAAATACATTATTGTAAACATTGTACTAGTGTCTATCTGCCAAGGGTTGAAGAGGAAGTGTTGGGAGTTATAGGATCATCATTAAGTGGCTGTGTCAAAGTTGGGGTTATGGTCTAGTATATCTTCTTCTTCTACATCATTCTATATCATTGTAAAGTGGACCATTTTCCCTGGTACGGGAGTCCATTCTTCTTTTATTCTTCTATAGGGTGGTAGGGTGGTGCTAGGGTGAGCTGTAGCCCAGTGGGAGCTGGAGAAGAATGCTTTTCTATATTCTAGGAAGTTGGAGCTTTATTTTCAATTGGAGTTGAATATTAAAGAATTATTAGAAAAGCATTAGGTTGTTTTTGTCCCTGAGTGGGTTTCCACCTTAAAAACTGTGTGCATTTGTGTTCCTTTTTTTTCTGCTATCATTGTACAGACACTGATAATAATTGAATATTAACTAATGCTCTAATTTAAAGGAATACTGATTCACCCCCCCCCCCCTCAGTATTTCCAACAATTGGTATCAAAGCTTGGTTCCTTCAATAGCAGTTTAACAGCTGGAAGGAGGTCATGGAGCATACCAAGAATGGTGTACCTCTATTCAATGAAAATAACTATGCACTATGGAAAGGGAGAATGGAGTTCTATCTCTTGACACAAGGTTACGAAGTATGGGACACTGTTCAAAATGGATTTACATCAACTACGGATGAACAAGGTAAGAAGAATTTGGTAAATGATGCAAAAGCAAAGAATATTATTATCAATGGACTTATTGAATCTGCTTATCATAAGGTGTTGGGTTGTAAAATTGAAAAAAATGTATGGGAAAAGCTTGAGAATATATATGCAGGTGACTCAAATGTCAAAGAAGCAAAGCTTCAAATCTATAGAGCAAAATTTGAGCAACTCAGAATGAAAGAAGATTGCAACATTGCTGCATACTTCCAATACGTTGATGAAATAACCAATACTCTAGAAGGATTGGGAGAGCCAGTTGACGAGAAGACTATTATACAGAAGATTCTTAGAACATTACCAGGGAGATTCAACCCAAAGGTATCGGTCTTAGAATACAGTGAAAATTTGGACAAACTTAGCAAGGAAGAATTACATGGAGTTCTCATAGCATATGAAATGAGACTTGATGAAGAAAAGGGTACTTCAAATCTAGAAACTGTGTTCGTTGCATCTAAGAAAACCAATAATAAAAAACAACCTTCAATTGAAATGACATGCACCTGCAAGTGTGAAGAAAAGGGAGATGATGGAGAAGGTCTCTCAGATGAAGAATTTGCTTACTTTACGAGAAAACTAAAACCTAGTAAGGGAAAATTCAAAGGTAAACTTCCATTGATATGTTTCGGTTGTGGCGAGGTTGGGCATTTCGTAGCAAAATTTCTTAACAAAAGTGATGGAAACTCAAAAGGAAATAAAGGCTTTAAGAAATTAAACAAGCAAGGAAATAATAAAGGATCCAAAAGGAACTTTCTCTCTAAAGAAAATAGCTCATCATCCGATGAAGAAAGTGACAGCAAAGAAGAAGCCAATGAGAGAGTATTGTTTATGGCCAAGCACAATAAACAAGAAGTATCAAACAATGAAGAAGAAGGGTTGACCATAGAAGAATTGTGGCTACAGCAAGTCGAGCTCCAAATTACATATATGTTTTGGATGAAGAAACTAAAGCATGTCTACTAGCTAAAGAAGATGAAAGCTGGTTATGGCACAAACGAATGGGTCACATAAAATTTGAAATTCTTGTCAGGGTAAGAAAAAAGGAAGCAGTACGAGAAATGCCGAAAATCTCAAAACCTTCCAACACACTATGTGAGGCATGTTGGCATGGAAAGAAGACAAAAGTCCAATTTAAAACAAAAAAACACTTTGCATCACATCCATTGGAATTGATACATACTGATCTATGTGGTCCTGTGAGAACAAAAGGCTTAGACAGAGAATTATATTTCATGTTAATGATAGATGACTATATTAGGATGACAACCGTCAGTTTCCTAAAGAAAAAATCTGAAGCATTTGAGTGCTTTAAGATCTACAAGGAGTTGGTTGAAAATGAAACTGTTTTGAAAATAAAGTGTTTAAGATCAGATAATGGTGGAGAATTCACTTCCAAATTATTTCAGCAATACTGTGACGAAAATGGAATAAAAAGGCAATTTTCAACAGCATGAACACCTCAGCAAAATGGAGTTGATGAAAGAAAGAATAGAACCGTATAGGAAATGGGTAGAACAATGTTGAAGGACTCAAAATTGGATGAAAAATTATGGGTTCAATAAATTGATACGACAGTATTCATTATCAACCGAAGTCTTCTTAGAAATAATTGCAACAAGACTCCATGTGAATTATGGAAAGGAAAACCAGCTAATGTAAAATATTTCAGAATCTTCGGAAGCAAATGCTATATCAAAAGATAAGATCAAAATTTGGGTAAGTTTGAATCACGTGTTGATGAAGGTATCTTTGTTGGTTAATCACGCAAAATAAAGGCCTATAAATTCTATATTCTAAGACGAAAACAGATAGTGGAGAGCATAAATGTTACATTTGACAAAGATGGTGTTCTAGCGAGTAATGATGAGGATATAGAATATTTGAAACTTGAGACAGAGGCTGAAAAAGACACAGATAAAATTGTAAAACAAGAAGCAACTATCAACGAGGAAGAAGTAAACAATGATCATCAAGATATACCAGAACAAAAACAAGAAGCTCCTCCAAGGAGAACAAAAGTGTGGATTCAAAAGAACCATCCATCAAATCAAATCATTTGTGACATAAATGAACGTCAACAGCTTCGTTCATCACAACAAGCTCACGTTGCTTTTCTAGCAACCTTTGAGCCTAGTATTTTTGAGGAAGCCAGCCAGAATGAACATTGGGTAGCAGCTATGAATGAAGAATTGGATCAAATTGAGAAGAATAACACCTGGGAATTAGTTCCACGACCAAAAGATAAAAATTTCATTGGGACTAAATGGGTGTTCAGGAACAAATTGAATGAAGATGGGCAGGTTACTAGAAACAAAGCAAGATTGGTTTGCAAAGGCTATGCACAAGTGGAAGGAATTGATTTCAACGAAACATTTGCAACAGTTGCCAGAATGGAAGCCATCCGAATGTTTCTCGCCTATGCATGTTGACGAAAAATCAAAGTCTACCAAATGGATGTTAAGTCAACATTTCTGAATGGAGAATTAGAAGAAGAAGTTTACATCGAACAACCTGAAGGTTTTCTACTATCACAAAAAGAAAACCATGTCTGCAGGTTAAAGAAGGCTCTATATGGTCTCAAGCAGGCTCCCAGAGCATCATATGCTCGTTTTGATGGATATCTATGTCAACAAGGGTTCAAGAAAGGTACTGTTGATAGCAATATTTATGTACAAATAAATAAAGATAATTTAACTATTGTTGAGGTATATGTGAATGATATAATATTTGGTAGCAATGATGATCGACTAAGTAAGAACTTTTCTACAAAGATGCGAAGTGAGTTTGAGATGTCTTTACTTGGTGAGCTGACATACTTCTTAGGGCTTCAAATATCTTAGCAAGAGAAAGGAATATTTATATGTCAATCCAAGTACATCAAGGAAATGCTCAAGAAATTCAAAATGGAAGATTGCAAACCTGTCCTTACTCCGATGGTAACAGGTTTCAAATTGAGCATAGACAACTCATCTAAGGATGTGGATCAGAGGTTGTGTAGATCTATTATTGGTAGTCTTCTATATGTAACAGCCTCTCGGCCAGATGTTATGCAAGCAGTTGGACAAGTAGAAAGATTCCAAGTAACACCAAAAGAATCACATATTATTGCCTTCAAAAGAATTCTTCAATATCTAAAGGGCATAGAAGAATATGGCTTGCGGTATCCCAAGGGTAACAATCTCATTTTTCAAGCCTTTACAGATTCAGATTGGGCAGGAAGCGTTGATGATTGTAAGAGTACTCGTGGAGCAGCATTCTATTTAGGTGGTTGTCTCGTATCATGGTTGAGCAAAAAGAAAACTTCAATCTCGTTATCTACAGCGGAAGCAGAATGCATTGCAGCAGAATCATGTTGTACTCAAGTCCTTTGGATGAAACAAAATTTTCAAGATCTTCAAGTACAATTCAGTGAGCCTATTCCCATATTCTGTGACAACACAAGTGCCATCAACATCTCCAAGAATCCTTTCATGCATTTAAAAACAAAACACATTCCGATCAAATATCATTTTGTTAAAGAACAAGTCGTTGAAAACAATATCAAACTTGAGTATATTTGTACAAAAGAAAAAATTGCTGATATCTTCACTAAACCTTTACCTCGTGAAGCATTTGAATATCTTCGTCAAAATATTTGGATTCTCCCAAGTTCTCATTAGATTACAGGTTTGCAGGACGGTTGTATGTCAGGGGGAGTGAAAGTATGTACAGGTCCGCAGGATGGTTGTGTTTCAGGGGGAGTTACCCTTTTCCATTAATGTCAAAGGGGGATAGAATGTTGTAGGAAGAGGTGTCATGATCGCAGGGAGAGTACTTGTGTTGCCATCAATGCAAAAGGGGGAGATTGTTGATCAGCGGTTGTCATTGATGTCAACCCAAGCAGCACCAGGGGCTAACCCAATTTTGCATGGGAATTTTGACCTACCAAATTAATATATTCTAGGTCAATAATTATTTTGATGGTTTCTACTTGTCGAGATGTTTCCATTGATATATGGCACGCCATGTAATTCTTCACGGTTTGAGAGATATTCATGTTTGAAGTTTGTACCCCCAGTTAGTGGGCTAAAACCCCATGGAGTTGGGGCATGGGTCATTGAAAAGTCATAATTAATATTTTTTAAGCTCCTAAAATCCCTCCCACGTTCACTTGTTGAAGCCCTTCTCAACCTAAGCATTTATATAAATTGTGATCCTCATTTCCTCCTTATACAAGGGATTCGGCCATATGAAACAGGTCATCATGGAATTTACACTCTAACTTTGTTTCTACGAAGGTTCAGAAGCTGAAATTTTTATGAGGCGAAGCCAAAATCCCGAGGAAGCTGCTGTAAAGGTTTCAGATCAAGGTGCACAATATTTTTGGAGATATGATCTGTGGAAGACAGTGTTTTTGCAGGCTCTTGAAATTCATCTCAAAGAAGTGACCTTGGTAAATTATTCATAACTCTCTCTCTGAGTATCAGATTGGAATTCCATAAAATGTGGCATATAGTCCACATTCTGTAATTTTCTCTCTATCAATTTTAGAGCCAAATGAAGAAACAGTGACACGTGGCATGCCGTACAAGTGCACTCTGCTGAAACAATCCATAACTAGGGCATTGTGAGAGATTGGGTATAACTCTCTCTTGAAGAATCCAAATTGGGTCAGACCTGTGGAATTGGAAAGACGGCTCATAGGAATAATATAGGACTGAAAATCAGATATTGAGGATCTAAAATAACAGAGATACACTAGATTCAATATCGAGCTCCTAGAAGGCAAAGAAAAAGTTAGATCATGTGTTGTCAAGGGTTGCAAAGGACCAGACTTTCTAGGGCAGAAAAGCAAAGCAAGGTGCAACTGAGGGTAGCATGAAAAGAGCAGCGACCAAGGTGCATAATAGCAGCAATAAATTCATCATATGAAGTCTTCAAGTGGGCATCAATGCATACAATCATTGTAAAGGTATCTTTGTACTAAGTCACTGTAAATACATTATTGTAAAAATTGTACTAGCGTCTATCTGCCAAGGGTTGAAGAGGCAGTGTTGGTAGGTCTAGGATCATCATTAGGTGGTTGTGTCAAAGTTGGGGTTATCGTCTAGTATATCTTCTTCTTCTACATCATTCTATATCATTGTAAAGTGGACCATTTTCCCTGGTATAAGAGTCCATTCTTCTTTTATTCTTCTATAGGGTAGTAGGGTGGTGCTAGGGTGAGTTGTAGCTCATTGGGTGTTGGGGCATCCGTTCAGTTGACTAATGAAGAATCTCGGGCATTGGAGCATCCATCCAGTGGGAGTTGGAGAAGAATTATTTTCTATATTCTAGGAAGTTGGAGCTTTATTTTCAATTGGAGTTGAATATTAAAGAATTATTAGAAAAGCATTAGGTGGTTTTTGTCCCTGAGTGGATATCCACCTTAAAAACTATATGCATTTGTGTTCCTCTTGTTTGTTGCTATAATTGTACAAACACTGATAATAATTGAAGATTAACTAATGCTCTAATTGAAAGGAATACTAATTCACCTCCCCCACTCAGTATTTCCAACACTGCCCACATGGCTAGATCATTGAACCATTTGTTTTGACACCTCACTTAACAATACACTAGATACTTGGAAAGAAAATAGACACCTAATGAATTTAGACTTAGAAGCTTATTAGGACTCTACCTCCTATTTATTACATGCACTAATTGTGGAACTGGATAATTACATCAATAATAGTCAAGTGATCGAGTGGCACTAACCATAATCAAATCATAAATACCCCCACTAGATTCATAAACCAATCACCCTATTTTAAGGAAAGGATTATCATGATATTTATTCATTGTCTTTATGTTTATTTGGAGCAAAATATAACTTTTTCGAGGAGAAAATTTCTGCTGGAGTGTTCCAATGATACTCTTTAACCTTCCACGTGGCTGGCTAACGGTCAATACAGCTTCAACATACCAAAATGCTACCAAATGTTTCTCATTTCAAGAACAGAGTAAAACAGGCAGTTTTGTAGTGTGATTTTGTAGCAAATCCACTTCACCTATCCACTCCAAATTTCAGCCTTCTTCTCTAATTTGTATGTGTTGGTTATACAAAATGAGTTAAATACATATTTCATCCATATTTGATTTCGCCCAAAACTGTGATTTTTGACAAAAAGTCACCTATAGGGATTTCATAGCGAAATATGGGCTTCAAGCCTGAGGTTTGCTACATAATTGCCTAATTGGAAAAAAAACACAAAAAATTCCCTGTTCCTCAAAATTTCACTTTTAAATCTGGAAATGCTGGTTGCTGAATGCTGCAAAATTGTCAAAAATGTTTTAGCCCAACTCTTCAATCTTTGGGAACTTCATCTTTAGTAGTAGGAGACTACATCTCTTCAGGCTCATTTATCACTGGATTTTAAGTCCTCATTTCTTCAGTTTTGACTGTATCATCTCCATTTTATCTTCTAATTCTTTGACATGGATTTTGAGTCTCTTCCTTTTAGATTGTAACCATAAGTTTCTCTTCTTGGTGTTTTACATTACCCTTCTCAAAGTAAGTGTCCTTTTTAACAAATTCTTAGCATTGGTTAGTGATTGATCATATTGATTTAGTTGAACATTTACTTCTTCTTTGAAATCTTCCATCTGATTTCTGTCTACCTTGGCCTCCTATAATTTTAACTTGATGTGAATGACCTCTTCGCTGGCCTCTCTTAACTGCTCATTTAATACCCACACTTCAGTTTTTTCCACCATATTCTATTTTCCTTTCCATTGCACAAAGACCTCTTCTGATGCTGGAGAGAAGTCAATAATATCTTCAATGATATGTTGTTTTCCTTTGTCAATATCTTCTGTCTTCTTATTTTCCATGACACCCTTTGCAAGTTTCAGCCTAGTAAGTGGCTTCCTTGGCTGAAATAAGAAACCTGCATCTTCTCTTGCAAAATCAATATTTTTAATAGTCTTACCTCTCTTTTTCTTCTTCTCACCTTCAATGTCTTTAGCTCTGAAAACTAAAATCTCCTCAATATCTATAGCTTGAAGGATGTCTTCAAGGTTTCCCTTTCCAATTGTTTGACTCCTGATTATCCTCCCGTGACCATGTTTACTGATATTTTGTTTGTTTCTTGTAGGTGAAGGTTGTGGGATTTTTTCCTCTTGTATATGTTTTGTTTCAACATCCATTGGCTCTTGGATAGGCTCCACCTCTTCTTCATTTAAACCTTCTGTCCCAGATGGAGATTTATCATTTTTATTTGATGGAGTAGCTTTTGGCTTTGGGGCTTTCTTAGGTGTCACTGAATCAAATTCATAACCACAGAGGAAAATGAAAGTAGCCTAATATCTATTTAGTTTCTTCAATTCATCCAAAACTAAGAGTTTAATCAAACCATGGTGAAAGACTGATGTATCACTACCTTCAGCCTTGGCTTGAACCTTATCATATATTTTCCCTAAGCTCCTAAACAAAAAGAAAGTAATATCAAGGGACTGCTTACCAGTGAAGTGCAATAGATGCTTGAAATGGTACAGGTAAACCATACAAAATATCCCCTCACAAGTAAAGTAATTTTGGATGAAAAAAAACATTTTGTAAGAATTTTCCTTCATATAACTCCTTGGAATCCCAGATGCCATGTGAGCTGCAATATGTTCTAGTTTTACAAATTCTTCACAACTCTTCATCTTGAATTTAATGGCTTTGAAACATTCTTCACCCTCTCTTGGTATCTCTGTGGCTTGAGAAATGGTCTCAGGTGACAATGTAAAATTTAAAACCCCAAACTTCGAAGTTGTGCCTGTGAAATTTACTGTGAAGTCCTTTGATATTTGAGTATGAAATCCTTGGAGTTTCTGACAAAACTTCAGGCACCCAACATTGCTAAATGCTTCCACAAAACTGGGGTCTTCATTTAGTAGCTTGAGGTCCATGGGTTTGTATCTCACACAAGATCCTCCCGAGTTTACTTTCTTCTTCATAGCCATCCTAATTTATAACTATGTTTCCTTTTGAACTATGACACCTTGCTGCCTTTTGAACTGTGACACCTTGCTGCCTTTTGAAGTATGACACCTGTAAAGAGAAAAAATGAACAAAAAGATGCTTGCGGTGGGACTAATCTTCTGAGAGATTCTAATGGACTGATGCATGCAAAACTTGAATAAAATATGATAGGGAGGTGCTTTGGGGATTAGTTTTAAAGATGGATTTCGAAAGTGGAGAGCATGATGGAAAATGTGGGAGTGGAAGATAATGATGAGGGTATTTACGCTTTTTCATGCTTGGGTGATCATGATAATGAATTATATGACCTCACCTTTATCCCTAACCATTATAAAATTTACAACTCATCATCCTCTGTTTTGGTGCAGAAAAACATGATTCCACAGCGAAAACAATTATAAACTTGGAAGATTCGCTATAGACTAGTCAAGTGATTCCGTAGTGAAATCTGCCATTTTGCAGTTATATTCGCTGTAGAACTGTGAAAAAGCAGATAGTTGGCCATTACCTTGATTTGAAACCATGAATGTGAACCTAAAGTGGAACTTGATAGATATGACTGATATGACATGACTAATAGAGTGTTTTAGACTTAGGATAAGGGTTTATTCCATGAATTTTTCATCAATTTCATGAACCGACCTATTGAGACAAAATGAAACCTAGGTGAGTGACCCTATCAATCAAAATTGAAAATTTATGTGTGATAAAATATGGCATGCCCAACAAAATCACACAAAGCACATAGAGGTGTTGACTCTGGAGGATTAGGTGGAGCTGGAGTTGTTTGGGGATACTTTTCCTTAGATTCATTCTTTTAGGCTTCCCCCCCTCACCTAATGCTTTCAGAATAGGAGTGGGTTCTTGTTGAGGTTGCTGTGTAAATGAAGCAAAGGGAGGGGTCATCTCAACTGGTTGAATCGAGGTCAAAGCGGTATATGGTTTGAGTTTATATGACAAAGTGTTTGCGGGGGGAATCAATGTACCAGACTGGGATCCACAAGCTTAAATTTGGTAAACTCAACATAGCCATAAGAGAATAGAAAAGACTCCATATGGGGGAGCTAAAAATGGTATCTGACTTGAAGGTTAATGGCCTGGCGGAATGGCTTCCATATGGTTAAGACTTGGGGGAATTTTTCCTGGTTGAAAAAGATGAGAAGAGACACCAGAAGAAGGAGAAGGTCCTTGATGATATGGTTCTGATGGTTGTGTCGAGTGAACAACAACAGGTTACGAAGGCATAGGCTACTGGCTAGTCCTACCACGCTGCTTTTGGTTAGCTTGAGATGCTTGCAAAATGAAAAAACTAGATGATTTGGGCTCAGAAATGGGAGGAGGTGGTCCAGGGAATGCACCAAGTAATGTGGAATATCTATAGACTCCTGGTGAGACACTGGTGAGAGGTGCGACTGATTTTTTATCAGCCACCAATGATATAATAGAATCGGGTGAGGTTTGAGACTTGGGCTCGTAATATGTCAACTGATCGATGGTGACGATATTTTTTTATGGGGGAAGCACATATTACGGTGAACTGCCGATGCGATAACTGACCTCACAAATGTGTAGCTACTACCTAAGATAATATTATAATCCAAAGGGGCATCAATGAATTCTATGCCAATACAAACAATATTGCTCGCAAGTGTGATAGGACAATTGTGAAAATGCCAAGGCGATGTGAAGGGTGACTGTCCCAAGCACACAAAGTAATGGTGTATGGGGATAGATAAAGGGACGTAATTTACTTCCAAATAAAGGATGACATCACATAGGTGTATGTGCCCTCATTAATGATACATCACTCGACAGTGGCATTGCGGATCTTGACTAGTGTTTGGAAAGAAATGGATGAGGGTAAAGGGGGATGTTCTAACTTGTCAACATCAAAGATGATCAAGCAATCATCTTAAGGATCCACAACACCTAGAGTAGATAGTAGAGATTTTTTTTTGGATGGGCATGTTTGGAGAACTTCCAGCATTGACATGGAATTAGGAGACTATGCCAAGTCATCTACTATGTTGTATATATGGGAAACTTTGGCAGAAGCATCATTATGGCATAATGACCCTTTGGGGATCTTGGGAATGACCTGTACCTTAGGCTGAGGGATCTGTAAGGGAATATTTGATGTCAGAATAGACCATGTGGATACTTTGGTTTTGGGCTTGGTTGCAGACGTAGCAAGTTTCTTGTCATATTGGCGTGACTGGGTCTGAAGGTTGACATCAACGGTATTGACCTCATCAGAGTTCATCATTAGAATATGGTAATCAATGTGACCAGATTACTGAGGCTGATGGGCGACCTGACCTTGTGGTGGTTGGTAAAAAATATATCCTTGTCGAGGGAAAACATTAGTGAACACAACCGATTGACTTGGAGTTGTGTTTGGAGGAAGCGATGTCATGGGTTGTTGTCCTCAAGATGCTACTTGGGCTTCCCACATTTGACGCATCAGGGGTAAAATGGTAAAACATATGTGTAATGTCCATGTACACCACAACATGCACAAGGATTGTTCGTACGCATGACCTTGTTCTTCTTGGGTTGATCACCCTATTGTTGGGTTGAGGTATTAGGTTGGTTCCCCTGGGTTACATTCAGTTGAGTACCTTGGCAACCTTGGTTACCCTACTAGTTTTGGTTATGGTCTCCTTTACCCTTATTTTTTTTCTTAGAATTGGGGGGATTAGTTGCGCTCTATTGAGCATACACTTGACCTCAATGAGGAGGTGGTTGTTTTGGCAGAGGTTGAGAAGGCATGGGAGGCAGGCTCACTAATTCCGGAGGGGATGGAGTGTCGGGCTATGCATAAGGATAAAAAGGAGTTGGGGAAACATTGTGGTAAAAACGCTGAACAACAACTGGCCCTGGAATCAGTTGATGTGGTTGGGAAAAATCATAAGACATGCTTTGCGATGATACAAGTTGCCTGGAGGGGGATAATTGTTGGAGGAACTGTTCCCCCCCTAAGGGTGACCATAACTCATATGAGGATGAGAATACGGAGATGGGTGTGAAAGGGATCCAACAATACTGTTGGCGGCATGATATTCCCCCAGTGCAATGCAACCATCGGGTCGAGGAAGATATGGTAAAATAGTGTAAACATAACCTCACTCGACATAGATCAAGTCATATTTTAAAGAAATTTGGAGAGATTCTTCCTCGGCATGAGGAAAATGAGATGAAAAATATTTACCTATGGGGCCTAAGAGCATTCTAAGAAACCAATCCATATAGACACAGTCAAGGAATTTAGGAGCTCTACACATGCTCCTTCTTCTACGATATTCTTGGACATGGTCAGAAAGGTGGGTGGAAAAATTCTAACGGAATGTGGTCAACAACTCAGTACTGGTATCATAACGGGGGGGTAGTAGGAAATATGATAGAAACACTTTGGAAAGAGTAAAAAAAGTGGTATGAGATGCAGGGTGTTGGTCAAAGTACCACTTTGCAGCTTCTCCAGTGTGTGTGCATTGGAACAACCGAATACGAATGGAGTCATCGGTGATGTAATTAGATGAACACCACATATAAAAGAATCATACATGATTAGTGGGGTCCTCTCCATTGTTTCCTTAAAACTTAGGGATGTCATAAGGAATCTTAGTTGGCATAGTTGACCAACCTTCATCGTAGAGTATGGGGTCATTGATTAACTGGCTAAAATCAGGAAGGCTTAAACCCAACATGAAAGGTAACAAAGGAGTATCTGAGACAGTTTTTGTAACATTTTTGCTAGAAGTGACTCTAGGATTAGAGCCAGAGTCATAGCTGGGTTGGCTTCCTTCACCTTCATTGGCACCTGACATGGTGACTATTTGTGGTTGAGGAGAAGCAGAATTAGAGGAAGAACCCAATGAACCAGAAGAACTAGAGTCAGAATGGGGACTCGGGGGAGGACTAACTCGGACCCTATGGGGAGAGTGGGACATCCTAATGGAAACTGAGGGTGAATACCTTGGATTCTCTGCAACAAATGCCTTGGGGGTGCAATGATGGCAAGAGAGAAAAAAGGCTAAAGAGTGATAAACACGGATCTCTGTGGAAGATTAATTAAATTATGATGTTCATTTCTTGGCTTGGCGGTGTAAACCAAGTGCTCTTCGCTTTAGGTGTGAGTTTGTGCAATAAGGGTGTTTATTTTAATTAAGGCCAGAAGGTTTTTTAAAAAAGAAAAAATGTTGAAAGTTGTAAACAAAACTGAAATGGCAGTAGAATAAACAACTAATCATACATAAATCCAAACTCAAACAAGGCTTTCAAAGAACCAGAATAAATGAGGGTGAAATTGACTCAAAAAACACTATAAATGGCCACAATATCTAATTTCGATGGGCCTGGGATCTAATGATTCAATGCCGGTGGAAATGATACAGAAATCAACAAGAAACCAGAGGAGAAAATTGCTAAAAAATATAGGGCTAAATGGTAAAAACCTAGGGAAATAAGGGGACCTTAAGGGAAAACACCAACCAAAACTCAAGAGGAAGTTTTGGATGAAACAATAACATATCTTAAAGATATGAAAAAATCATGGATCAGACCCCGAAACAATGGTTGAAAATGCTGCAAATATCAGACTACCTACTCAGCTCAACTCACCCTAAAAAGGTGGAAGTGTACTGAAACCCTAGGGGGCTTGGTTCTACTTCAAGAAGAAAAAATGAGAATATCCAGGCCTAAGACAGGCTGAAACAAAGGTAAAAAAACCCAAACAATGCTCTCGGAAAAACCTGACAATTTCAGAAAAAAAAACTCATAAAAAGATTCCATAACACAAATTCTGACCTGTAAAGAGGTGATATCACACTTTTTGGGCACATAAGTGCAATTTATAGGATAAATGATAAATCATACTTTTTGGATTGGAAACTATGATTTCTGAGCCTGAGTTCTCGGGTAGTAGGTTGCGGAAAAAGTGTCGTCTCCAGTGCCGATGGTACCTATTACTGGTGGAAAACAACAAAAAACCTTTAAAATTTAGAATTTTGACTGAATTAGGGAAAAAAATCTAGAAAAAAACATCAAGATACTAAAAACAACATAAGAAAAAGCTTGATTATTCAAGTTGATGGTCATCCAAGAATCTGAATTACAACAGTGGAGTTACCATTTGTTAGTGTAAAATCTGTCACCAAGTGTACCAAAAATACCTTACTTAAGCTACATATGACTGATAGCCCTAACAACATAAATGGTTGTTTAACCCTTTAGAGATATAATACAAAATTAAAACAAATCCTGCAAAAACCCATATCTATGTAGCAAAAGTAGTTAAAAAAAAAAAAAAGAACTAATGCAAATTAACTCCAAGTAACCAATGGAGAAGACAAGTTTAAAGAATTATTTTAATATTATATAACACTCGTTGAAGGAAACAAGTAAGTGTTACCATTCCCCCTCAAATGGGATGGGTTCTTGGCTATCCTCAATGCTTCATCTTCGTGAGTCTCTCTCTCTCAATGATATGGAAACCCAAAATATGTGATGATCTCGACTCAAAGCTTAGATGGAAAAAGAAAATGGTATTGACAATGAGAATAATCAAAGTGAAGAATGAATGGAAAAACCATTCTCTTTATACCAAAATATTTATTTATCTTTGAAAATGAAGAATAATAAAATATTATTAACCATAATCTAGATCTAAGCGCTTGGAATATTTTATTATATTTTGTTGGAGGTAAAATATATTTAAATTAGTTAAATACCTTTATTTAGGAATAATAAACAAATAAATGATTTATTTATCATTTGAAGAATGTGGTTAAAGAATAATTAACAAATAATGATTTGTTTAATTATTCCTATGCAATTTAGTCAAATTTAACAAGGAATAATAACTAAATAATTATTTAATTAATTATTCTTAGAGAAAAATAAGAAAAATAATGATTTATCTAATTATTTATCCTAATTGGGTCAAATGTGACAAGGAATATTAGTTAAACAATGGTTTAATTAATTATTCCTAAAGGAAAATCAAATAAATAATGATTTATATAATTATTCTTCATGGGGTTTCTTGTTTTAATGAGAAATAACTTAATAAAATATGGTTTATTAAATTATTACGTATAGTTAAAGCAATTTTACTAAGGTAAAATTGGTCCTACATGGTGTACTTCGATCCACCTAGTCAGAAATGGTTAGGTGATCAATTTTTAGTGACAACAGAATGTTGAGGTCGAAGGTATTGTCCACCATAGCCTTAGTGATGGTGTATGACCAATATCAGACTGGGCGAATATTGTGGTGGGGCCCAGTGTGGCACTCCTTCTACAAATGTAGCCAAACTTGTTTCGCTTACCTAGAACTTTTGCGACACCTAATGTTGATCATGTCGCTTCTTGTACTTAGCATTAGCTCTGTCTAATATGTCATGGACCTATTGGAAGATGTTCTAAATGCACTAAATGAAGTTGTTAGCATCGTCAGCTTCATATTGGATGTAGCACTCCCTTCTCACATCTACCTAAGTAACTAGCCAATCGAGGTAAAAATGTGATGAGAGACTACTATATGGGATTCAACTTCCTAGGTGACCTTAAGGAAGTGGAACTAACGGAAACACAACATATAGACCTTGTACATCATAAATGATACCCCTAGGAGATAAACCAACCTTTAAGGCCTCTTACCCCTGGGTCACACTGGCATTTTGGCCTATTTAAGCCATATCTACAAGTATAACACTGCATGCCTGTGGCTAGGGCCTCAAAACCTCAGTTATGTGCCTGCGACTTTGGGATTTGAGTCACCTTTTCATGCCCAAATCCCAGGTCACTACCCAGAACTTCATGAAAACTTAAGGGATGATAACTTATAATAGGAAAATGATAGGAAAGAAATTACATCAACAAGAAATCATATGGACCCCTCATAACCATGACAAGTATTTTGTCAAACATGTCACAAACAATGAATCTACATGTGTAAACAACATATTTAAGCATAGGGGTCTCATACTTATCTGAGAATCGCTAAGAAGGATGCTCCACTACATAATTAAATGAGTTAAAATATATTTGACGATAGATACATTGTGTATTCATTTACAAGTAAAAACATGGGGATAGCCATACATCATCACTGTAAAAATGCATGCTTATAAACAAAACAATAAAAAAAGAAATACCATGGATACAACAACATTAGAATCCACATATAAATCGGTATGTTTGTATACCAAATACCAAGGGAATTAATTTGCTCAATAATGAATGTAGAAACCAACCATAGATGTGAATTCCACGTTCCACTCGACCATAGATTGGATAATCCAATTCTCAATTCATCTAATCACCGCATGCCAAATTCCAAGCATGAATGTGGCATCTCATCAAACACATCAATAAAAATAAATATAGGGCTTCCAAAGTCCAAACCACCTCAACCCCCAACCATTTATTCCACCTCACGGTCGGAAATCACAACCATCAAGGGTTGGTCTCTATCCAAGTTGTTTCCAGTCTCTTGAGTGTTTGTTCCAACCAAGGCTTCTAGGACTAGTAACTCAACCCCAACTATTACAGGGCTTCAAGAGAATTTTTCCAACCAGGGCTTCCAGGACTAGTAACTAAACCCACGTAGGGATTCCAGAGTGTTTTTCCAACCAAGGCTTCTGGGACTAGTAACTCAACTCACATTTTTCTGACAGTATTCCAGAGCGTTTGTCCAACAAGGCTTCTAGGAACTAATAACTCAACCCATGGCTAAAGGAATCATGAGAACCAACTAGAAAACAATTAATGGAAATAATCCCACAAAACCATGACTATTTAGGAAATGGAGAGGATAGGAAAATCCACATGCTTACCCCATGAATGCCAAAACTAGTGAGAAAAACATATATGCAACTTGGTACTTGCAATAAAATTATGTTGTAGATGTTGATCCCAATGACCACTTGTGATTTCATGCTCTTCCTTTGCCTTCTTGCTCGAAATCACCAAGTATCAACACTCTACAAGAGTGCTCCAAGAAAACTCTAAGTATACAAGAGTATGAGAGAGAGAGAGAATAATGAGAGAGCTCCAAAAATGCATTGAAAAAAGGTACCAACTGATCCTCATAAGACTTTTTATAGACATTGAGCTTGGAATAAGTGTCCCATCAACCGTGGTTATTATTTTAACTTTATTACTTGTAATATTCATTAGGGCTATTACACTGGACATGAGTTGAATCTTCCTAAGTAGTTGCAAATGATATGGCCCTATCAATGGGACATAGTGGATGGAATCCCAACCCCACCTGAAAGGGGTTATGACCAGTTGAGCTATGGAGATATTTTTCCTAAATGTGTTGGATGTAGGGGAGACTTTCATCCCATGTGCATGGATGCTTTGAGTTGTACATGCGCATAATGTGTACGATAATTTTGTTAATGACCTCTGTTTGGCCATTAGTTTTGGGGTGGAAAGCCCTAGACTTAGTGAGATTGGAATCCAACATCGACTAGAGACTTGACCATAATGCACTTAGGAACCTATTTTCCTGATCTAATATAATGGATTATGGGATCCCAAAGTGCACCCTCACTTATTTAAATAAGAGCTTATTAGTGGATTTTGTTGTGATACTCTTCTTGTAGGCTGCCAAAATAGGCATCTTAGAGAATTTGTCGACAACCACAAAAACACAGTTGTTGCCATGATTCGTAGAAGGAAGTCCCAACATGTAATATGTGAAGATGGACTCCCAAGGTTTACTAAGAGTAATAATAATAGTATATAGGTCTTTCTTCTTGATGGTCAGTTTGGAAACAATTCAAGAAGTGTAGGATGTGATGTACTTCCCAACATCCCGTCGAAGGTTCGGCCAATAAATATATTTTTGTAGAACTGCCACTGTTTTCTATACCTTGAGATGTCCAACAACCTAACTATAGTGCTTCTACCAAATCATCTTGGCATGATCACTTGAAGGAACACAAAGGTGTCCCATGTGGCATAATAATATATCATGGAGGTGAAAATTTGGAACTTTCTTCTTATCTAGGAGCATCTGTTATGTGTTGGAGAATTCTATATCGATATTGTAAAGATGTGGCCACCCTGAAGTCTTGTGCACACAAGATTCGAGCTCAGTGGTTAGCGACATGACCGATGGTCGGTTGAGGAAGTCTGCAACATTATTGGTGATGCCATTCTTTTACTTAATTTTCAAATGGAACTGTTATATGTATGTGGACCATTTTTTATGGTGATCGTTTTCACAACTTCCCTTGTGTCTGTATGAACTGCAGGGGTCGGTGGTCTCTGTTGATGAAAGTTTTATTCCCCAGAATGTAATGCTTCCATTATCAGTAGGCCTACACAATGAAATGATAATATTTTTCATAGGTGGGATACTTTCAGACTGTCACTTTCTGAAAGTGTCTCACTGTGATATGCCACTGGATTCCCTTACTGAGTAATAATTGCACCAATAGCATAGTCAGAGTCCTGTGTCTCAATCTCAAATGTTTGTTGTAGGTTTGGTAATGTGAGCACTAGTACAAAGTAGAGGTGATGCTTCAACTCGAAAAACACCTTTTTTTGGGATTAAGACCCAAATAACTTTTCTTTTTCTCCCAGCTTGGTAACTTGACTAAAAGGCCAAGTGATATGAGTTAACCCCAACACGAACCTATGGTGGAAGTTGGAAAAAACCAAAAAGCTACATAGTTTTGTTAGGGTGTTTGGGTATGGCCAATCCTAAATGAATTGTATCTTGGTTGAGCCCACATGCAACCCCGATTATCAATTATGTACCCCATATATTGAACCTGGGCCATACCAAAAGTGCATTTCTCCAAATTGGAACACAACTTGTGTTGTCGCAGGGCTTGGAGGACCAGTAAAATATGGTGTAGATTCTCTTCCCAAATTTGGTTGAAGATCAATATTTCAGCCAAATACAACACCAAGAAAGAGTTGGTGAAGGGTCACAGGATGTCATCCATTAGCCTCATGAAAGTTGCAGGGGCATTCATCAAGTCGAAAGGCATGACTATCTATTTGAAAAGACCCTCCTTGGATTTGAAGACAGTCTTCCACACATTGAAGGGTTAAATTTGTACTTGGTGATAACTAGACTTCAAGTCAATATTTCTTAAATATTTTTCCCCCTTGAGTTGGTCCAGAAGGTCATAAATCCATGGGATTGGATACCTATTCCAGACACTGATCTTATTCAGTGCCTGATAGTCAATACATAGTCTCTAGGTTTCATCCTTATTTTGTACCAACATGATGGAGCTCCCACAGGGTGATGAAATTGGCCTGATGTGCCCATTCTATAACATATCTTGAATATTCCTCTTCATTTCATCATTCTCTAGAATAGAGCATCGATAGATCGGTCCATTGGGTAGCGACACGCCTGGGGTCAGATTGATGGAGTGTTTGACTTGACAATGTAGATGTACCCATGTGGGTGAGGTGAATATTTCCCTGTAATCCTCCACGAACTTTTCCATCTACTATTATCGTGCAAAGGAGCCCTGTATGGAGGTCATGGCCACAATCTTCTTCTTTCCTTGAGGATGAAATGATAAGGAAAATTCGGGTCTGAGAAATTCTCTTACTGTATTGCTTCATAGTGATCAAAGAGATGGCGGTAGGTGGTGCTACCTCCGATATCTTGTACAACTTATTTCCCAAAGTAATAATAATAGTGTGAGGCCTAGACTCATACAAAAAATTCCACTTCCACAAGTATGGTTTGCCTAATAATACATCATAAATTTCAAGAGGAGAAACGTCACACAATACCTCATTTTTGAAAGGTTTGATGTTGTAGGGAAGGCGATATTGCTAGCTGACACATATATCTTTCCCTTGGTGAAGCCACCCAATGGTGTATGGTTGGAGGTGTGATGTGGTTGGTAGGCTCAAATGCTCTGCGACCTCTATTGAAATGAGGTTCTTTTGGTTCTCATTGTCAACATTGAACTACAGTGAAGAACCATTCACCTAAATCTGTGAGTGGAAACAACGCTCCATGTCCTCTAGATATTTGGCCTCATTATTCTGGATATTTGTGGTAGAAAAAATGGCACAAGGATCGACATAAATAATCTTCTTCCCTTTGTCATTCCCCTTGTCTTGTTCTGACTTAGATTCAGAACATGCATCTAATTCAAAAGCCTTCAGCTTGGCCACCAGTGACTGCTTGACCTAACACTCATTTGTGTTGTGAGTGGGGTTCTTATGGAAGTTACACCATTTTCCCATATCCTTATTTGTCTTTGTGGTGTTTTTATTTACTTGTGGCTTTGGAGGGTTTTCTTGGGTCACCCTGCATTGGATTTTCCCTTTATTCTGTGATTTGGGGGTGCATTTCCTTTGTTTCAATTTCACAGATCCAAAGTCTCGCTTCTTCTGTTTAAATTTATGCTCAATATTGATAGTGTATCGATGTGCATCGTTGAATGATGAGATGTCCAGGAACTCCATCTCGTCTTCGATGTGCTTGTGTAGAAATATTAGGTACTTGAGTACCAAATTTTTCTTAGAATCCTTGATACCCAACTTCGTGCAAAGGGGATGAAAAATATTTGTGAAATTCGCCAAGTCTCAGTCCCTTCCCTGCCACAAATTTCCCCTCTTTATGTATTTATCATCATAGATCTTGACAGGGTGATATTATTCCTTTATGGTGTCTTGGAAGGAATTCCAAGTGGGTGTGGCTGAAAATATTGAGGGTCCACTCTCATCCCTCTTCTCACAGTAGTTTTCCCACTAGTCCTTGATATGGGGCGGCAAATTTGAGGAGGTCAAAAGTAATATTTTCCCATTTGGAAAAATCATGAACCAAAAAATATACTTCTAAATGATTTAACCATTTATCTATGACATCCACATCTATCTGACCTTCAAATATAGGGATGACAAAGTTAACTTGTACCAAGTTGACAAGAGTGTCATTTCTAGAGTGGTTTTCGGAAGAATATGCATCCCTATGGGTAGCCACTGAAGGATTTGGGAAACTTTCTCCATCATCACATTCCTTTGTCACTCGAGAGCTTATTCGAGAATTATTTTGTAAATATATCCTACTCCCTCGTACTTATTTTCTTCCACCATGGGAGAACCTCAGGGTTTGCATGGTTGGTCTTGCAAAGGTTCAACTAGTTCAAGAACTAACTCCTTATAACCTGACCTCGTTGGGGACATGCAAAGAAAAATAGAGAAAGAGGAGACCAGTCTTATACCACTGATCTGAACTTAAGAAGGAATGCAAAATAATACACATATAACCATAAGTACAATTATGTGGCAAAAATAACACTCCATTTCATTAATATCAAAGAACTGAAATATGGCTACATACATAATGGAAATAAACTATCTAGGGAGATAGTAGCTTATCTCTAAAAAGAGATGTGGCAGCTACATGCGTCTTAACTATGTTACAATTAGGCTCAAGGGAATTCTTATTATTGAAAAATAAGAGAATACCCTAAACAACCAAAACCCTAACCCTAGGAGATGGAACACAAAGAGTTTGTGGGCTCCGTTGGATTTAACTGGGAAACCAACTTCCTAAGGTCGTAACTTGGTCATATTATCTCCGTTTGGTGCGTACGGCACCTTGTTGGAGATGTATCTCCGAGTACTATAGGATTTTCCAACCAGGGCTTCCAGGACTAGTAACTCAACCCACCTAGGTCTTCCAGAGCATTTTTCCAACCAAGGCTTCCAGGACTAGTAACTCAACTCACAGTTGTCCGTCGGGCTTCCAGAGTGTTTGTCCAACGAAGGCTTCTAGGAAATAACAACTCAACCCATAGCTCAAGGAATCATGAGAACCAAAAAAAAAAAATCAATGGAAATAATCCCACAACACCATGACTATCCAGGAAATGGAAAGGATAGGAAAATCCACATGCATACACCATGCAGGAAAAATCTAGTGAGGTAACACACATGAAACTTGTGTTAGAAAATTAAATATTATAGAGCAATGCAACACATAAAATATGCGGAAAACATAAGAACACAAAACATATAAAATAGAGAAACACATATATGTGGTTCACCCAGTTTGGGCTACTTCCACCCCGAACAGCCAATCCTTCCTTTCTATTATCCAACAAAATGATGAGACACAACCTACAACATATCTGTTGTAATATCATCTATTCTCTCTCACAGTCTCCCTATATATTTATTGCTTTGAGAATACACATACAATACACAACCGCAATACAATACCCTCATACAAAGTGATGGGTTTCCTTATAGGGAAAAAAACCCTAAAATAAACATAACTTCTACCTTCAAATCATCTGCCTAATAAATGACCCAGATTGACTAGAAATTACTATACTTTTACAAGGAAATTTTACATATTTTTTTAGCTTCAGGGACGCTGCTCCCGAAACCCCCGCCGGGGGACTGCTAGCCCCCGGACCCCCAGCCGAGGGGTCATCACCCCCGGACCCCGCGGGGGGGGGGGACAAGTCCCCCCAACACCCCCCTGTTCCAGGGGTGTACAATTTTCTTGGGGTATACATCCAGCTGAAATAAGGATCTTTGAATCAGGATGAAAATCAAGCTCCACACCCAACAACTTGGTACTTGAAATAAAATCTTGTTGTAGCTGTTGATCCCGATGACCGCTTGCAATTTCCTCCTATTCCTTTGCCTTCTTTCTCTAAATCACGAATTATCCATACTCTCCAAGAGTGCTCCAAGAAAAATCTAAGTATCTAAGAATATAAGAGAGAGAGAGAGAATAATGAGAGAGCTCCAAAAATGCACTGACACAAGCTACCAACTGATCCTCATAAGCCTTTTTATAGAAGAGGTCTCTATTATCTTCATTTTCCATTATTTTCCTTCATTTTCCTCCTCACATGCAACATGTGACCTTTCATTCCATTCCATCCTAATTTCCATTATTTTCATAAATAAATGTGCCAAAAATACTTTTACCTCTCTAATGCGTTAGTCATAGCCTTTGCTAATTTCATTAGCCATAATAAATCATGTGAACACTCCCACTAGGGTGTTTTTCCAAACATTCATCTTGGAATAAGTGTCCCATCAACCATGGTTATTATTTTAAATTTATTACATGTAATTTTCACCAGGGCTATTACCCTAGACATGAGTCAAATATTCCTAAGTAGTTGCAAATGGTATGGCCATATCAATGGAACGTAGTCGTTGGAATCCCAATCCCACCTGAAAGGGGATGTGGCCAGTTGAGCTATGGAAATATTTGTTGTAGATATCCTAGACATAGGCAAGAATTCCATCCCATGTGCATGGATGATTCCAACATCACATTCATATAATTTGTACGATCATTTTGTTGACGACTTCTGTTTGGCCATTAGTTTGGGGGTGGAAAGCCGTGGAATTTGCGGGCTTGGTATCCAACATTGACCAAAGACTTGATCAGAATGCACTTAGGAACCTACTATCCCAATCTAGGATATTGGACTGTGGGATTCCAAAGTGCACCCACACTCATTTAAATAAGAGATTAGAAGTGGCTTCAGTTGTGATACTCTTCTTGCAGGCTGCCAAAATAACCATCTTAGAGAATTTCTTGACAACTCGGAGAACACAGTTGTTTCCATGCTTTGTATAAGGAAGGCCCATCATGTGATCCATGGAGATGGACCCCTAAGGTTGACTAAGAGTAAGAAGAAGAGTATATAGCCCTTTCTTCTTGATGGCCAATATGGAACCAGTGCAGGAAGTGAAGGATATGATGTACTTCCCAACATATTGTTGAAGGTTTGACCAATAAAAATATTTTTGTAGCACTACCATTGTTTTATATACCCTGAAATGTCTAGCGACCTGACTGTAGTGCTCCTCCTAAATCATCTTTGCACGGTCACCAGAAGTAACACAAAGGTGTCCCAGGTGGCCTAATAGTGCATCCTAGAGGTTGAAATTTGGAACTTTCGTATTTTCCAGGAGCATCTCTTATGTGTTGTCGAATTCATGATCGCTCTTGTAAAGATGCAGCCACCCCGAAGTCTCGTGCACACAAGATTTGATCACAGTGGTCAACACCATGACCGACGGTTAGCTGAGGTATTCTACAACATTGTTGGTGTTGTCCTTATTGTACTTAATGTTCAAATGGAACTGTTGCACGTATGTGTACCATATTTTATGGCAATCGCTTTGCAACTTCCCTTGTGTCTGTATGAACTGCAGGGGTCGGTGGTCTATGCAGATGACCATTTCCTTCCCTAGAAGGTATTTCTTCCATTTCCAGTAGGTTTGTACAATTAAATACATATCTTTGTCATATGTGGGATATTAACGGACTGTGTCTGAAAGTGTCCCATTGTGATACACCATTGGTTTCACCTGTTGAGTAATAATTTCACCAATAGCATATTTGAAGGAATCTATCTCAATATCAAATGGTTGTTGCAGGTCTGGTAATGTGAGCACTAGTACAAAGAGAGGTGATGCTTCAACTCAAAAAACACCTTTTGGTGGGATTCTGACCAAAAGAAATTTTCTTTCACTCCTCCCTTGGTAACTTGACTCAAAGTCTAAGTGATATGAGATAACCCCAACATGAACCTATGGTAAAAGTTGGAAAGACCCAGAAAGTTGCAGAGCTCTGTTAGGGTGTTTGGGGCTGGTCAATCCAAAATGACTTGTATCTTGGCTAATTCCACATGCAATCCCTACTCATCAATTAAGTACCCCAGATATTGAACCTAAGTCATACCAAAAGTTCATTTCTCCAAATTTTCACACAACTTGTGTTGTCGCAGGGTTTGGAGGACATGTCGAATATGGTGTAGGTGCTCTTCAAAAATCTAGTTAAATATCGGGATGCGATCTAAATACACCACCACGACTGAGTTGGTGAAGGGTCACAAGATTTTTTCCATCAGCCTCATAAAGGTTGGAGGGGCATTCAACAACCCAAAAGTCATGACTAGGCATTCAAAAATACCCTCCTTGTATTCGAAGACATTCTTCCACATATTGAAGGGTTCGATTGGTACTTGGTGATAACCATAATTAAAGTCAATATTTATTAAATATTTTTCCCCCTTGAGCTGGTCATAGGATTGGATACCTAATCCGGGCAATGATCTTGTTTAATGCTCGATAGTAAATACAAAGTTTCTAGATTTCATCCTTCTTTTGTACCAACACGATCAAGCTCCCACAGGGTGATGAACTTGGAATGTTGTGCCCTTTAAGAAACAACTTCTGAATATTCCTCTTGATTTCATCGTTCTTTAGAACAAAGCATCAATATATCAGTCCATTGGGAAGAGATATGCCTGGGTCCATATCGATGGAGTCGTTGACCTGACAGTGTAGAGGTACCCCTGTGGGTGAGGTGAAGATGTCCCTGTACTCCTCCACGACCTTGTCCATCTACTGCTACCATGTAGAGGATCCCTGTCTGGAGGTCGTTACCACAATATTATTCTTTCCTTAAGGGAAAATCATAAGGAAAACAAATTTCTGGTTATGGTAAATTATCTTACTACATTGCTTCATAGTGATAAAAGAGATGGAAATAGGTGGTGCTACCTCCAATATCCTATACATCTTATTGCCCAAAGTAATAATAATAGTGTGAGGCCTAGACTCATACACAAAATTCCACTTCCAAAAGTATGGTTGGACTAATAATACATCATAAAATTTAAGAGGAGCAACATCACACATTACCTCATCTGTGAAAGAATTGATATTGTAGAGAAGGGGGCATTTCTCGCTGATGCGGATATATTTCCCTTGGTGAAGCCACTTGATGGTTTATGGTTGCAGGTGTGTTGTGGTTGGTAGGCACAACTGCTTCGTGACCTTTGTTGAAATGATGTTCTTTTGGCTCCCATGACGACATTAATCTACAACGGAGAACCTTTCACCTACATTTGTGAATGGAAGAGGCACTCCCCATCCTCTAGATATTTGGGCTTATTATTCTGGATCTTGGTGGTAGAAAAAATGGCACTGGGATCTACACCAATAATATGCTTCCATTTTTCATTCCCCTTGTTTTGTCTTGACTCAGAGTCAGAACATGCATCGGATTTAGAAGCCATCAACTTGGCCACCAGTGACCGCTTGGTCCGACACTTGTCTTGTGAGTGGGGTTCTTATGGAACTTACACCATTTTTCCATGTACTTATTTTCCTTTGTGGTGCTTTTCTTTTCTTACGGCTTCAACGGGTTGTCCTGGATCACCTCGCCTTAGATTTTTCCTTTGTTCTATGATTTTTGGGTGCCTTTCCCTTACTTTAGATTCATAGATCCAAAGTCTTTCTTCTTCATTTTAAATTTATACTCGATCATGATAGTGTATCGATGGGCAACGCCAAGCGAGGAGATTTCCAATAACTCCATCTCGTCTTGGATGTAATTGTGTAGACATCCATGTTTCTTGAGTACCAAATTTTTCTTAGAATATTTGATACCCAACTTTGTGTGAAGGGTATGAAAGATATTTGTGAAGTTTGGCACGTCTTGGTCCTTCCCTGCCACAACTTTCCCCTCTTTATTTATTTATCCTCATAGCTCTCGACAAGGTGATATTGTTCCTTTATGGCATCCCAGAAATAATTCAGTGTCGGTGTGGCTAAAAATAGTGAGGGTCCACTCTCATCCCTCTTCTCACAATAGGATTCCGACCAGTCCTTAATATGGGGGGCAACTTTGAGGAGTTAAAAAGTAATCTTTTCCCATTTGGAAAAATCATGAACCGAAAAATATCCTTCTAGAATATTTAAAAATTTATCTATGGCATCCACATCTACCTAACCTTCAAATATAGGGGTGTAAAATTTTAACTTTTACCTTAAATGGAGTGGCACATCCATAGTGGTTGTATGAAGAAAATGTGTCGCTTGTGGGTAGGCGGCGAAGGATCTGGGAAATGTTTTCCATCATCACGTTGCTTTGTCACTCGAGGGATTCTTTGAGAAATATTTTGAAAATATCTACTACCCCATCATCCTTATTTTCTTCCACCATGGGAGGTCATTAGGGTTTGCGAGGATGGTCTTGCAAAGGTTCAACCATTTTGATCCCTAACTCCTTATTTCCTGACCTCATTGGGGACATGCAAATAAAAATAGAGAAAGAGGAGACTGCTATGATACCACTGATCCAAACTTAAGAGAGAATGCAACATAATACATATATAACCATAAATACAAATATGTAGCAGAAATAACACTCCATTTTATTAATATCAAATAAATAAAATATGCTTACATACAAAATGGAAATAAAGTAGCTTGGGCGATAGTAGCTTATCTCTGAAAATAGATGTGGCATCTACATGCATATTAACTATTTTACAATGAGGCTCATGGGATTTTTTAATGTTTGAAAACAAGAGAAAACCCTTAACAACCAAAATCCTAACCCAGGATATGGAATTCCAAGATTTTATGGGCCACGTTGGGGTTAATTGGGCAACCAAATTCCTGGGGTCATAACTTGGTCATATTATCTTTGTTTGGAATGTATGATACCTCGTTGGAAATATATCTTCGATTAATATAGAAGTACTATATGAAAGATAATATTCTTAACCTCACAACTATATAACACATTAATATTGTTCCTGAAAATGACTAAGCCATCTGTTGTGAGATGATACTCCTCATCCCTATCACCTTCACATTTCCTCTACAATATATGCTTCAACCGTTGTTACCTTTCATCATGTTTTCTTGCCTACACTATTTTCTCCTGCAAATATGTCCCACAAGAACTCATAGATAAAATGTGATTCACCTGCACTCTCCTACTAAGAGCATATACAACCCTGTTCTCCTTTCCCTTAATGTACCTTATCTCAAAGCCAAAATAACCGAGGGTATCCAAACATCCATCTTGCCTAACATTCATATTGGGTTCATCAAACGAGTAAATTAGTCCACTATAATAAATCATAAGAACAAACCTACTTCCAGGGAGGTACTGTCTCCACATCTTTAAGGCACGAATGATAGTTTCGAACTCAAGATCGTGAGTCACATAGTTTTTCTCATGTTCATTCAAATTTCTTGACTCGTAGCATAACACATGTCCTTCCTGCATCAATAAACGACCAAGTCCTCTCTTGCAAGAATTTGTACATCCTACAAACTCATTTTGAGGATCTGTAATCTTCAAGACTAGAGCATTTGTAAGAAAATGCTTCAACTGCTCAAAACTAGTTTCACACTCCTTAACCCATTCAAACTTATTCCCTTTCCTTTGAAAAATTGTAATATGATAGGAAATCCATGAGAAGTTCCTAATGAACCTCCTGTAATAACCTTCTAGTCCCATGAATGATATGACCTCATCCACATTCCTAGGAGCTGTACACTCCATGATTTCTTTAATATTTTCTGGGTCCACTACTATCCCTTCCTTGGAAACAACATGCCCCAAGTAATGAATCTGAGTCTAAAAGAAATTGCTCTTTATGAGCTTGACATATAACTAATTCTCTCTCAACAATGTCAACAATGCCACCATATTATTTGCATGCTCTTCCTCATTCTTAGAATATAACAGTATAACATCAATAAACACTATCACAAACTTGTCGAAATAAGGACACAACACACTATTCATCAAACACACGAAAGTAGCTGGAGCATTAGTAAGACAAAAAAAACCACCAAAAACTCATAATTCCCATACCTAGTATGAAATTAAGTCTTGTAAAAATCTCCTTCCTTGATGAACACTTGATGACATCTAGATCTCAAATCAATCTTTGAGAACAATGCTGCTCCCTTCAGTTGATCAAACAAGTCATCAATCCATGAAAATGGACACCTGTTCTTGATAGTCACCTTGTTAAACTACCCATCATCAATGCACAATTTGAGAGTACCATCCTTCATCTTTATAAAAAGTACAGATGCACCCAAAGGTGACACACTTAGCCTTATGTATCCCTTATCAAGCATTTCCTTAAGTTGAAACTTAAATTCCACCAACTCCAGAGTACTCATTTTGTAATTTTCGTTTGATGTTGGTGCTACACCTTGTACCAACTCAATAGAGAAATACACCTCTCTATGAGGAGGAAAATATGAAATATTTGCAAGAAACACATCACGAAACTGCTGTGCAAACAAGATACTTCTTCAAGAATTCATCATCCTCAACATCCTTTCCTTTTTCACTATAAATATGAACTGCAAGAAATACACATACTTTCCTCCAATTGTGCTTATCTTGCATAACCATGGCACTCCTCACTAATGCAGGATTCTTCTTTCCCTGCAAGCTTATCATTTCTCCATCATTATCTAGGCACAAGATAGCCTTATCATATAAGTCCACTTTAATCGCGTGAATGTATAACCAATCCACACCAAAAAGTAGAAGCACATTGAGTGCTGATGTAGGCATACCATTCATCTCAAATGAACAAGATCTCACCCAATGGTGAACTCTTCTCTTGGTCCCTATAGCTAATTGCACCAACCAAGATTCGACATGCACTTCTTTGTTCAAGCAACACTTATCCACCAGGTCAAGACTGATATAACTATAGTTAGAACCAAGTTCAATAAAAATGGAAATAAATTGATTACAAAGATTAACTTCCATATCGATAATGTATCCCTAATGATCAGGCCACCTATTATCCATTGCTGCATGGATTTGATGAATTCTCTACCCAACATATCCAATTGTATATTCCTTCTGAGAATTATAAATATGAGGTCTACCACCATGGAACGATGCGAATTCTCTCTTGCGATGCTCTCTAGCACAAGTCTAACTCCGTGATGCAGGAGCATCCTACTAAAATTTCATTAAAATATTTGCGTGATTTAGGGGGTGATGTTTTTTTTTAATTATTTTATAAATTATGTACATTTTAAATAAATTAAGAGGAAAATCCGAGTGTGAGGTTTATTGTAAATATTCTCTCATAAATGAGAATATGAGTGGAGTTGGGTTGTATAGATATCTTAGGGATTATGAGCTTCTTAAATAGAAATTAGTTGAGTCAAAGGAGGGATAAGCTATTTTAGGATTTGGTTGATTTATTTGTGGAGGAAATCATGGATTCAAATTAATCCACAATTATGTATAAATATGAAGTTTTGTGTGAGGATGAAAGATAGATATAAAGAATGTAATAGGACAGAGATATAGAGAGAAATGGTGTGAGAGTTTATGTAAAGGGGCGAGAGCCGAGAAGGCAACCAAATGTATTATTGGCCAAGGAAGAGTTTAACACTGAAATTTATTGTTGTTGTTTATATACTCATTTTTTTTATTTGCTCTCTATTGATTATTTTCTTAAACCTCTATTACGATGCATATGTCTTAAATTTACAATAGATATTACCAATGAATGGCATGTGTAAGGCGGTATTGGTCAGAATCAATTCAAAGCGGGGATATCGATCTCAAATAGCTCAGGGATGGAAGCGTTGTCTGACTATGATGTGATCCGACATATTCATGTTATCACATAATGTTTAATTGAAATTGCAGAGCTTCAGATTCCACAGATAGAAATCTTGTGCATATGGTTATGCTTTGAGTATATTGCTGTGTTTATCTGCGATGTATGTTAATGATTAAATGGTGAATAATTTGAAGTTTATGCAAAGTACTATTTAATATTCAAAGAACTGGTGGTCTCTATTCTATTTTCCACGCATATTCTGATTTGTTGCAGAGCCTCTGCATCATTTGGTATCAGAGCATATGGTTTTCTTGTTGGGAAAAATACTGAGAAGGGGGGGGGGGTGAATCAATATTTAGTGCAGACAATCAAACTTTTACTTTTTCCTTTCTAAAAACCCATACACTACTTTACTGAAGTAAACTAGCGTATATACGCGGATATCCTTTACAGAACTCGCGTATGTCCAGAGATCTAATTATGTGTTTGAATCTTAACTCAGATTATTGCATTATTCATTCATCAGATATTTCAGAAACAGTAAACAGGTGCAGACAAAACAGAATTATCATCACACATATGCAACACCCATGAACACAAAGATTTTTAGGTGGAAACCCAATTCGGGAGAAAACCACCGCTGCCGTTGTTTCAGCCTTCAAAATTTATTATTAAGAAAACTTCTTACAATCATGTACTGGTGCAGACTCAAACCAGCACGCAGGCAACCACCTGCAGAAGGCTACAACCTTATCTCGTTTTCCAACCTATCCTGGAAGGGAGCTACAACCCCCTGCTCCTGTTTACCAGCCTCTCCTGGAAGGGAGCTACGACCCCCTGAACTCGTTTACCAGCCTCTCCTGGAAGGGAGCTACAACCCCCTGACTGAAGGTTTCGACCCTCAGCACCACTGCAGACCATGTTTCATCAATTTTCAAACTGGATCAAAACAGCTTCAACACAACCCTTCACTTATCAACAATCATACCTTGCTCATTGCTTCAAACAGAACAGTGAGACCACTGTAACCAGAATATCAAATATAACCCAGAATTCAGAATAGATATGCAGAAACACATTCAACCTTCAGCAACCATTAGATAAGAAATAATATGAACTTTTATTTAATCAGACCCGCGTATATACGCGCTTTCCATAAGACGAACCCGCATATACTTCAATGCATTTTCAGGGAAAAACCCTAACTGCGCATACGCGCTTTTCCTTCCACAGACCCGCGTATATACGCGCTTTTCACAAAACGAACCTGCGTATAGATCTATAAAAGATAAAATTTGCAGTACAGACCAGATCTATAAACTTACCCAGATTTCTTCAATCTCTTCAACAAGATTGCGCCAGGTCTTCTTCACTTCTTTTCAGATCATCCTTGATATTCACCATTTCTAGATCTAGAGATCTTGAGCCTTCATCATGTTCATAGGTGCATCATAGATTCAGTTCTATCAATTAGGAACAGGGTTCAATCATACAGATATACTTCTAAGTGAAGTATTCATCAAAGCCCAGACACTTGCACCACACACACACTTTGCACAATGAATTTCTTCTCCTTATATAGGTTTACCCTTTTTCAATACCATGAGCCAAAACCACATTACTTCCGATGGTATTCCTGGACGAGGTCACATAGACGAATCATTACTCAATACAATGGGTCAATACTATGGTGGTTACCCCTGGTTTTGCACTTTATGAGCGCTTTTTCCCATACGCGACTTGGCACGTTATTTCCCGCATGCATACGTGACTTCTACTAGACAAATCCTCGTATGACTTGAGACATACTCTTTTCATCATAGATCTAGCACATAATGAATTCCTTTCTTCATTACCTTCTGTACTCACTGTAGATACATCAGATTTACATCATTTAACAAGTTCATCAGGACATATTCTATCAAGCACAACTTCATCAGGTAGGTTGCCATCATCTTCATCAAGTGGGTTGCCATCAAGGACAACTCTCTGCATCATATTGCCAACAATCTCCCCCTTTGGACTTGAGGGCAACCACGATGGTGTTTGATCACTACAACAGATAGATGACCATTCTTCATGATATTCTCCCCTGATTCAAACACCATGTCACTCTCCCCCTTTGACATCAAGGGAAAAGGGCAGATAAAAACCAAGACCTAAGAGTTCTGCAGATCTGATGTGCACTGAAGTTACCAAGCTCCCCCTGAGTTCATGTTGAATCTTCAAACATATTTTTCAATGAAGCACATAACTCTATGACCTTCCTATCACCAAGGACTCATACTTACATCAAAGATCCAACCAAGTGGATTTACATATGAGACTCAAGTACCCAACCAAGTGGGTTTACACATTTTTACTCCACTACCCAACATAGTGGGTTTACAAAAATGAACAAGTCCTTACATGACTGAATATTACAATTTTACATCATAGGCCTCAACATGACCTTTTCATCAAATTACAAATATGACTTTTCATGACCAATACCAGAAAGACCTCAAGAGAGATCATATATCAGAACCATCATAATGCCAACAATGCATTATACTCAGCAAGGCTAGGGCTCCCCCTGAAAATGTGCATCCAAACATCCTTTCTATATGACCAAGGCTCCTCCTTAGCTTCAGAAACCTGACCACTTTCAATAGCCAATCATCAAGGCATCTTCACCCAATATCAGAGAATGAAACATAAATATAAGAGCTAAAACATCACCAGAGAATCCATACAGCATCAGAGATACCAAACAGCACCATAGCTTGTGCTGAAGAACGCTGACCCATAAACTTTGTCAGCAACCACCCATACGCGGTTTTCTGTGTATGAACTCGCGTATATACGCGACTGTCTTCTAGGAAACCTGCGTATCCAAATTAATCTTCTGAAATTAAGCAGATCTGATCTTCTGAGAGGCAGAGACCATTCCCAACTTCTGTCTGAGATATTCGAATGCTTCCCTGGGCAGAGGTTTGGTAAATATATCAGCAACTTGTTCTTTGGAGGGAACATACTCCAACTTCACCTTTTGTTCAAGCACTTGCTCACGTAAGAAGTGATACTTGATGGGAATGTGCTTGGTCTTGGAATGCATAACAGGATTCTTTGAAATAATGATGGCACTTGTATTATCACACATAATGGAGATAGGAGGTGAACATTTGATTTGAATGTCTTGTAAGGTTTGCACCATCCAGAGAAGTTGAGTGCAACATGATGCGGCAGCCACATATTCTGCTTCTGCTATAGATAAGGCAATAGAAATTTGCTTCTTGCTGAACCAAGATACCAACCGGGGCCCCATATAGAATGCACCACCACTTGTGCTTTTCCGATCATCAAAATTTCCAGCCCAATCTGCATCAGTATAAGCATGAAGAGTAAGATCAACATTCTTTGGATACCATAGTCCAAAGTCTTGAGTTCCTTCTAGATATTTGAATATTCTTTTGACAGCCTGAAGATGAGACTCTTTTGGATTGGCTTGGAATTGTCCAACAATCCCAACTGCATGCATAATATCTGGTCTAGTCCCAGTGAGATATAGAAGACTTTCTATCATAGATCTGTATTCTGGTTGATTCACCGTGGGAGAATCATCATGAGAACTGAGATTACATCCGGTTACCATTGCTGTACTTACAGGTTTGCACTCTTCCATCCCATACTTCTTCAGAATTTGCTTAAGGTATTTTTCTTGAGATAAGAATATACCTTCTGTAGTTTGATGCACTTGTAAGCCAAGAAAGAATGTTAGTTCCCCAAGTA
This sequence comes from Pinus albicaulis, assembly GCA_034641835.2. Taxonomy (NCBI): domain Eukaryota; kingdom Viridiplantae; phylum Streptophyta; class Pinopsida; order Pinales; family Pinaceae; genus Pinus; species Pinus albicaulis. Next base: position 883,478,237 of record CM076576.1, read on the forward strand.
AAGACATTTCAAATTCTTTCTGCATAACAAAAGCAAATTTCTGACTCATAGATTCTTCATTACTTCCAAAAATGATATCATCAACATATACAATCACAATCAATAATTTATCATTTTCAATTTTTGTGTATAAGTTACTATCAGCAGACCCCTTTGAAAATCCTTGTTGATGAAGATATTTGTCAAGACGATAATACCATGCCCTTGGAGCTTGTTTGAGACCATATAGAGCCTTTTTAAGTCTACAAACAAGATTTTCATCATTTCCCAAAATGAATCCTTTCGGTTGTTCTATATAAACTTCTTCTTCTAGATCACCATTGAGAAAGGCAGATTTAACATCCATTTGATAAACTTTGATTTGTTGAAAACTTGAAAAAGCAAGAAACATTCTTATGGCTTCAAGTCTAGCTACATGAGCAAAAGTTTCTTCAAAGTCTATACCTTCTTGTTGAGTATACCCTTTGCAAACCAGTCTAGCTTTGTTTCTTATAACGTCCCCATTCTCATTTAGCTTGTTCTTGAATATCCATTTGGTTCCAATGACATTTTTATCATGTGGTCTTGGTACCAATTCCCAAGTGTGATTCTTTTCAATTTGATCAAGTTCTTCATTCATGGCCTGAATCCAACATTCATATTTGCTAGCTTGATTGACATTGTGTGGTTCAATAGTGGACAGAAATGCCAGATAGCTAGAAGATCCCACAAGAGTCCTTTTTGTTTGCACACCAGATCCTTTGTCACCCAAGATTTGAGATTCTGGATGGTTCTTTTGAGCATATCTAGATGGAGCTTTTCCAGATAAATCATCTCCAGATTCTTCATTGGGTTCACTATCTGTATTATTTCTATTTGATGTAGAAGGATATACGTCATCATCACCTTCATCTGTTGCTTGTTTTTCTTCTTTTGAAGCTGCAGGAGACTCATCAATGACAACATCAATACATTCAACAATCTTTCGAAGTCTTTTATTGTAACATTTGTATGCTTTACTTTGAGAAGAATAGCCAAGGAGTATACCTTCATCTGCTCTTGGTTCAAACTTGCCAAGATTTTCATCATTATTTTTGATAAAGCATTTGCTCCCAAAAACTTTAAAATGCTTCACAGAGGGAGGATTACCATACCAGAGTTCATATGGCGTTTTGTCACTATTTACACGAACATGTGCCTTGTTGAGAATATTTACCGTTGTGTGAGCTGCTTCCCCCCAAAATGTGTCAGGTGTTCCGGAATCATCAAGCATGGCTCTAGCCATTTGTTGAACTGTTCTATTCATTCTTTCTGCTACACCATTCTGTTGAGGAGTGCCTGCTACCGAAAACTGTCTTTTTATGCCATGTTGTTCACAAAATTAAAGGAATTCATTTGATGTATATTCACCTCCTCGATCAGATCTAAGACATTTGATTTTTAGATCTAATTCATTTTCAACCAAAGCTTTGAATATCTGGAATTTCTCAAATGCTTCATCCTTGTGTTTAAGCAACCCAATCCAACACATTCTAGAGAAGTCATCAATAAATAAGATATAATATTCTTCACCACATGGTGACTTTTTCCTCATAGGTCCACATATATCTGTATGAATAAGTTCAAGGGGCCCACTTGATGATCCTTCCTTGGCATTAAATTGCACTCTGGTCTGCTTACCGAATTGGCAAGATTTACATATGATATTTTCAGGAAGAGTTATATTGGGAAGACCACGAACAACTTTAAGTCTGCTTGATTTGTTGATTTGCGAGAAGCTCAGATGCCCCAGCCGTCTATGCCACAGCCAATTTTCTGATGATTTGCTCAAGTAACATTGATCTTTGCAGTTCTTCAATACATACAGGTTGTTTGGAGTCCTTTTTCCTTTTATAATTGTTTTACCTGTATCAATATCATGTACCACACATTCTTTTGAACTAAAGACAACCTCAGTTCCTTGATCACACATTTGACTTACGCTTAACAGGTTATGTCTCAATCCATCCACATACATGACATTGTTAGCTTTCACCTTTTCTTTTAGAAAAACAGATCCTTTTCCTTTAATGACAACAGGTGTATCATTTCCAAAAGTAACATTCTTTTCCTTTTCTAGGGCATTATAAGCATGGAGTTTGTCTTTGTCACCCGTCATATGTTTTGAGCATCCACTATCAATGTACCATTGATTTTCTTCTCCTTCTGCAAATAAAGCTATACCACAATTCTGAACCTGTACATCCTTCTTTTTCCATACTTTGGTGTTGGAAGGAACATGTTCTTTTGGCTGGACTTTGCTCCTGCATTCAGATTCTTCATGGCCAAAGTTATTGCAATAAGTACATTCAACTTCATTTTGAAGAAGAGAAAAGTTGTTATAGGTACTCTTCTTTGTTCCAATATCAATCCTTTTCTTTCTTTCTTCTCTTGTCATGATAGTTTTATATGCAACACATTGAACAACTTTATGACCAAAATTGTGACATGAGAAACATTGTCCATTGAAGTAGAAATTTCTGCGATCATGAAATCTTCTATTTGAATTTACCTGCTGATTGGTGTTCTTTTGAAATGTATTCATGCTGAATTTTCTTGATTTGAACTGCTCCTGTGAAGAATCTTTATTCCCTTTCTGAGTGGCAGAATGTTGTAGACCAGTTCGATTGTAGGGGCTTCAAAGATAATTTGAGTCTTTGAAGCTTGAGAAGATTCTCAAATTATATCAAGACTGTCATCTGAGGAGAACGTTGTACCTTGATAATCTCATCTAAGCTTTCGGATCCTTTGAAAATCTAGATTCGAGTCTTTCTTGTTACACCATTTTTTGGTCATCTAACCTATTCTCATTAGATGGACCCAAATACACCATGTAAGACCAATTTTACCCTAAGTAAAATTGCCTTCACTATGTTAAAACAGGAAACCCCAAAAGGAAATATTAAACAAACCTATATTTGTTTGATTTTCCTCATGGAATAATTAATTAAACCATAATTTAATTATTGTTCCCAGTCATGTTTAACCCAAAAACAAAGAAATTAATTAGATAAACCTTTATTTATCTTATTATTTTCTAGGAATAATTATTTAAATCTTATTTAGATAATATTCCTTGTTAATATGACCAAATCACCCACAAATAATTAAATAAATCATTATTTATTTAATTATCTTTCAACCACTTCCTTAAATAATTAAATAAATCATTATTTATTTGATTGTCTTCTAACCGCTTCCTTAAAAAGATAAATAAATCATTTATTTATTTATTTTTGACAAATTAAGGGATTTGACCCAAGTCAAATACCTTTTCCCTCCAACAAATATAATAAATATTCCATAAAAAGTGGATCTAGATCTGGTTAACCCATGCACCAAGATCTAGAATGACCCAATATTTTGTTATAAATAGGAGGGTTTTTCCTACCATTCTTCACCTTTTGTTGCCTATTAGATCACTGTGGATCTATACACTTGGTCACCATTTTCTGCCATTTGCTGTGTGAGCTCCCTTTGAGTTCCATTCTTTGTGTGGGTTTTCTACACCAACAAGAGAGAGAAATCTTAGATCTGAAGCGCTGAGGACTTCTAAGAACCCATCCCACTGAGGAGAATTGGATATGCCTTCTTGTTTTCCTCCCAGGTGCCCAATTAATACAAAAATTCTTTCAAAAATTGTTCTTGTCTTGTCTATTTGTATATAGAGAAAACCCTTATTTTTTCTGCTTAATGTCTTTCCATGCATAGATCTGGTTTTTGCAGCTCTTTTATGTTCAACTAACCGCAGATCTAAAGATATTGGCAGCCACTTTTGTTGTTAGGGCTATTAGTTATGCGTAGCTAAAGTGGTCCTTTTTCGTACACTTCGACAAAGGATTCATACTAACATTTACTTTCTCAAGTTCTTTTCTTAGACTTACCACTTCACATTCTAATTTTTCATTGTGCTTCTTCTCTTCTTCAATCTGATTTTTTAGAGTCTCTATAATTATTTTACTTTCCTCTAAGCATATTTTGAGTTGATTGTTTTCATTAAGAAAATCATTGTCCTCTAGGGCATCCATAAAAGTATCCTTATCTTCTTTAGAATCATTTTCAAATGCCATAAGAAGTCTAAGATTTTGTTCACCTTCTTCCTCACTATCAGATAACCCATCACTGTCTTCATGAGTATAGTAACTTTTTCTAGTGCTAGACTGGTTCTTATTTCTTCTTGCTACTTCCCTTCCTTTTGCAAAAGTTTCTTTATGAGGACATTTAGCAGCATAATGACCAACTCTTCCACAATTAAAACATTTGAAAGGAAGTTTACCTCTGAATCGTCCTGTGCCAAGTTGAAGTTTCTTTACAAAATTTACCTCCTCTTCTTCTGAGACATATCCTGATCCTTCTACTTCTTGTACATATTCCCTTTTTTAGAAGCTCTAAACATGGCTTCTTTGACATCCGATGATCCTCCCCTTCTCATTTCATAAGCAGTTAGTATCCCATGAAGTTGCACCACAGTAAGGTTTTGGAGATCCTGTTTTTCTTCAAGTGCAGAAACTTTTGACTCAAATTTTGCCGTTAGTGATCTTAAGATTTTCTCAACCAACATAGATTCAACTATTGTTTCTCCCAGATTTCTCATACGATTTACAATGTCATCAAGACGTAAAAAGAAACTAGCAATACTCTCATCACTATGAATTTTTAACTTTTCATATTCTATTCTGAGAGTTTGGAGTTTTGCACTTTTTACCTTTGCATCACCTTCATAACTTAGAATGATTTTGTCCCATATTGCCTTTGCTGTATTCAGCTGCATGACCTTGACAAATTCTGATTCAGTTAGACTCCCCAATAGAGCATTGACCACCTTTGCATTGGTTTCATAATTCTTCTTTTCTGTTGCATCTGTTGGTACCGAGGCTGGATATTGACATCCTTGTTCAACAATGGCCCATATATCTGCTCCCATAGACTGAAGATAGGATCTCATCCTTATTTTCCAGAAGATTAAATTGCTTCCATTGAAGAGTGGAGGCTTGATAGATGATGTTCCCTCAAGATTGCTCATCTTGCTTGATCTTCCTTCTAGCGGTTAAGCCTTTTCAGAAGGACCTGCTCTGATACCAATTGTTGAGAAGAATACTGAGAGGGGGGGGGTGAATCGTGTTTAGTGCGGTGTGAAATTTTACTTTTTCCTTTCTAAAAACCCATACGCTACTTTACTGAAGTAAACTAGCGTATATACGCGGATATCCTTTACAGAACTCGCGTATGTCTAGAGATCTAATTATGTGTTTGAATCTTAACTCAGATTATTGCATTACTCATTCATCAGATATTTCAGAAACAGTAAACAGGTGTAGACAGAACAGAATTATCATCACACATATGCAACACCCATGAACACCAGGATTTTTAGGTGGAAACCCAATTTGGGAGAAAACCACCGATGCCGTTGTTTCAGCCTTCAAAATTTATTATTAAGAAAAATTCTTACAATCATGTACTGGTGTAGACTCAAACCAGCACGCAGGAAACGACCTGCAGAAGGCTACAACCTTCTCTCGTTTTCCAACCTATCCTGGAAGGGAGCTACAACCCCCTGCTCCTGTTTACCAGCCTCTCCTGGAAGGGAGCTACGACCCCCTGAACTCGTTTACCAGCCTCTCCTGGAAGGGAGCTACAACCCCCTGACTGAAGGTTTCGACCCTCAGCACCCTTACTTGGAGACCACGTTTCATCAATTTTCAAAAGCCCGGATCAAAAATAGCTTCAACACAACCTTCACTTATCATAATCATGCCAAATAATCATACCTTGCTCATTGCTTCAAACAGAACAGTGAGACCACTGTAACCAGAATATCAGATATAACCCAGACTTCAGAATAGATATGCAGAAACAAATTCAACCTTCAGCAACCATTAGATAATAAATAATACGCGCTTTTATTTAATCAGACCCGCGTATATACGCGCTTTCCATAAGACGAACCCGCGTATACTTCAGTGCATTTTCAGGGAAAAACCCTAACTGCGCATACATGCTTTTCCTTCCACAGACTCGTGTATATACGCACTTTTCACGAAACGAACCTGTGTATAGACATATAAAATATAAACTTTGCAGTACAGACCAGATCTATAAACTTACCCAGATTTCTTCAATCTCTTCAACAAGATTGCGCCAGGTCTTCTTCACTTCTTTTCAGATCATCCTTGATATTCACCATTTCTAGATCTAGAGATCTTGAGCCTTCATCATGTTCATAGGTGCATCATAGATTCAGTTCTATCAATTAGGAATAGGGTTCAATCATACAGATATACTTCTAAGTGAAGTATTCATCAAAGCCCAGACACTTGCACCACACACACACTTTGCATAATGAAATTCTTCTCCTTATATAGGTTAACCCTTTTTCAATACCATGAGCCAAAACCACATTACTTCCGATGGTATTCCTGGACGAGGTCACATAGACGAATCATTACTCAATACAATGGGTCAATACTATGGTGGTTACCCCTGGTTTTGCACTTTATGAGCGCTTTTTCCCATACGCGACTTGGCACGTTATTTCCCGCGTGCATACGTGACTTCTACTAGACAAATCCTCGTATGCCTTGAGACATACTCTTTTCATCATAGATCTAGCACATACTGAATTCCTTTCTTCATTACCTTCTGTACTCACTGTAGATACATCAGATTTACATCATTTAACAAGTTCATCAGGAAATATTCTATCAAGCACAACTTCATCAGGTAGGTTGCCATCATCTTCATCAAGTGGGTTGCCATCAAGGACAACTCTCTGCATCATATTGCCAACATTTCTCTTTGGGTGTGAATGAGTGTAAGAAAAATAGATCCATGCGATGCATTAAGATCATCCTTGCATAAAAAAAAATTGTGAGGTAACAAAGTGTTTTTTGGCTTTACACTGCTACCTAATGCGAACATTTGTTCAAGTGCAGGAAGCTACTACTTGCACCATTTGCCGATAGATGCAACATGAATTTGGCCAGTACACATAGTTATTTTAAGGTGTTGTGGCATCAAAATTGATGAAGCTAAGTACTGAATCGAATGAGTGTAAAAAGCTGGAGAAAGTTGAGAGGATCATGGGCAGAATTGGAGCATCAATTGCAAGCCTCCTTTTTAAAGCAAAAATAACATTTTCGAACAATGCATACACTGTTTGCGTATTTTTGGAGCATCGTTGGGCATGAAATGAGTGAGATATAGCTTGTGGGAAAATAAGTCTACGCAAAAATTGAAAGAAAATTCGATGGAATGAATTTGGGCTTGCAATGAATTTGAAGGATCGTGCTGGATTAACAATAGTAGGTTATAGTGCGTAAAAGGAGAAATATCAGCAACTTAAACATTTTGTGTAAAGTCTAGAGGTGTGACCAGCATTGCATTGTTAAAGAGAAACCGCCAGAAATTTAAAATGTAAAATTTGACCTACGTAGAGCCATGTGAAGAGAATCAGTCTCGTGGAGTTGTTGATCCATTGCAATATTGATTCGTTGAGCCACCATAAAGTAGTCTTAAGCAACAACGTGGAGCAGAACTATGTTGGGTGAATCACAGAATAGGGAACGGTAAAACTATTATGCAAGGAGAGGTACTCATACAAAAAAAAAACAAGTTTGCATTATTTTAATTTATGAGAGAGATTTAGTGGGAAATTTTACATGATAATTTTGTTAAAAGAGTTGAGAATTATTGAGAAGGGATTTACATGAGATTTTGTAAAGTGTGAAAATTACTTATGTTGTGTATTGGTAAAGGGTGATTTCAAAAAGCTTTTTTGAAAAGTAAAAAAGAAAAAGAAAAGGTGGGCTATTTATTTTTGAAATTTGAATGGAGAGATAAGATGTTTTGTGGAGTAATAAGGTAATTTTTCATGAAAGTGTAAATTTATGGAAAGATAAGGTGTGAGGTAATTAGTAATAGTGGAAGTAAATAGTAAAAGTAAACGGGTTGTATTAAATGTGAAAATAAATGGTAAAGGTAAACTGATATTGTAAAACACGGTGGAGGACAAATGGTGCCATTTTGAATGAGTGATATATGGTTTCAGAAAACCATGTGTTGATGTGTGGGTTTGAGAATGCATAGCTTCATAGTGTAATTTTACCTTTTTTAATTATGTGTTCCAAATAGGAGAGAGATTAAGTGCTCCTTAAGTTATATTTTATTGGAGGTCCTTTGAAGTGGATTTTTATGGTCTAAGAAGTGGGATAATTAATGTACCAGTGTTAAAGTTGAAGTAAATATTTGTATATCATGAAGTAAAAGGAGTCGAGTACATTATGATTGAGGTCAAATTCAATTGTTTATTTTTCTTAGAATATTTTTTCAAAATTGAAGAAATTGGTCAATCAAGTGAGTTTTTCAAGACAATTAAAGTCCTTGCACAAGTTGAGTATTTTTTTTTTAATGAAGGGTTGATGTCAATTGTGGAGCCTTAAACCAAGTCAAAGGTTTGAATGTAATTGGGTGCATGATTGGCGGAGCCTGACACCCAAAGAGTGTGGTCATTGTAACGCAAGAAATACTGCAGTTGTTGTTTGCAGCAAGGAGGAGCAAGAGAGTTTCCCAGAATATGATTCCAAGACAGAGAACCAAAATATGCCAATAGGTCAAGCACATGAAGAGAGCTTGCATTGTTGGATGACAAGTATGAAGGATTGCTGAAAAGGGGATTTGAATGAAATCCACAAGTGAACATATGAAGTTCACAAAGGAGGAAAAAATGACTGTTGATAATCATTTCAGGGGTTCTGAGAAAGACCACAACAGAAGAAAGAAGAAGGAATATGCCAAGGAAAATGGCATATGGAAGCAGTTGGCCGATGAAGAATATGAGAGGGAGAAGGCTGAGATAGCAGTTCATCTTGAGTTATTGATGGAATTGTTGTATAGAAATAAGAAAGACTAGAGACATGGTTGGACCATGAGGAAGAAAGTGAAATGGTAGAGACTACAAGAAAAGAGGAATCAACAGAGAAATATGCAGTTAATAGAAGAGCTGAGAAAGCTCGAGAAGATGGTGAGTGTGCAATTGAGATGTGAAGAACTCAGAAAAGCTGAGTTGAAAATGGGAGTTTCCATTTGTGGACAAGAACAGGGTGAAATTATGGGTGAAGAGGATAATGAGAAATATCTCATGGACTATTGGAATAGTTCAGAACAATTTGAAGATATGCTGACAAGGGAAGCAGATGAGGCTATGAAGCCTTGTATTTTTAAATCTCATAGTTTTTGTGTGTTTGCAGGATGTGCAGAAGATGATGGATAGTCTGGTGAAACTTTCCAGAAGATGAATGAAGCTCTTGAGGTGAGGTATGATGGAGAATGCCTTTCAGAGGAGGAAGGTATTGATTTATCGCAGCAGAAATAATTCATAGATGAATTTCTGTTTGGTGTAAGACAACCAGTTGAAGCTGTTATGGAGCAGAAGCATAATGAAAATGATGTAGCGATATTCCAAGGAGGTAAACAAATTCATTTGTTTAATGAAATTGATGAAATAATTTTGTAATGTGATGATACAGAAAACAAGATAACTCAGAAGGATTGCCAGAAGAAGAATGAAACTGGGAATGAAGGTTGTGATGGAATGCTAGAAATATTTCACATGGAAATAGATTTCTTGGAAAGATGGCTCAAGGAACCTGAAGTATAAATGAAGCTTGCAGAACCTAATACAAAAGAGATTGCAGTTACCATACATCATAAGGATGAAATGTCTTTAAATTTTATAGAGTTAAGTGAATGTTTTAACTCTCTAAATAATAATGTGGCAGTAGATACATAAGGAAAAATTAATAAATCTGATGTTGAAGTCAAAGGAATTGAACAAAAAGTATTTGAAGACGAGATGAAAGATAAAGAACATCAAGAAAGTTATGTCCTTAGAGACATAAAGGAAACAAAAGTATTAATCCAGTAGGATAAAGATGAAAGTAGCCAGCAATTCAAAAGAGGATTTACTGAAATCCAGAAGGTCTATGATGGGAGATTGATGCTTGCAGCATCAAAAAGAGGTCGAAAGGTCTTGTATTCTTAAAACTAATAATCCGTTGATGTATGCAAGTACAAAATCGGATGAGAAATTTGTTACTATAGGGGCAATCAATGACTATATTTGTGATCAAGGAGAAGTTCTTGATTATTCTTCATTTCAGAAAGTTGAGTGTTCAGCACAATTGGAGATGGAAGCATCAAACAAAGAGGAATTACTCCGAGAAATTGGCGAAAGTAATTGTTGTAAAGGCCGATGGAATCCGGTTGACAGAATGAGTGATGTTGGTTATGCTGATGTAAAGCCAGTTCAAGACTCTTTCAAAGCTGGGAGACTAGAAGAATGGGTATCAAAATTTCTACACAATTCTGTAATTCCCGAAATAAAGATGGTGTGATATGGAAATCAAGAGTTACATTCGATAGTGTTCTGAAAATACTATTCTGGGACATCTGTGCAAAATTAAAAAATGGAGTTGATACTTTAAAAGACCAACGACAAAACAGAGTTTGGAATCCTGGAGGTAGCAAGTCATTGAGACTTGTGGATGTTGCATTATTACAGAAAAATGATAGACCTCATAGACAGGAGTCTATAGAAACTTTTTTACATGGGGATTCTAATGCAGGAGCATCCTACTCAAGTTTCATTAAAATATTTGGGTGATTTAGGGGGTGATGTTTTTTTTAATTATTTTATAAATTATGTACATTTTAAATAAATTAAGAGGAAAATATGAGTGTGAGGTTTATTGTAAATATTCTCTCATAAATGAGAATATGAGTGGAGTTGGGTTGTATATATATCTTATGGATTATGAGATTCTTAAATAGAAATTAGTTGAGTCAAAGGAGGGATAAGCTATTTTAGGATTTGGTTGAGTTATTTGTGGAGGAAATCATGGATTCAAATTAATCCACAATTATGTATAAATATGAAGTTTTTTGTGAGGATGAAAGATAGATATAGAGAATGGAATAGGACAGATATATAGAGAGAAATGGTGTGAGAGTTTATGTAAAGGGGCGAGAGCCGAGAAGGCAAACAAATGTATTATTGGCCAAGGAAGAGTTTAATATTGAAATTTATTGCTGTTGTTTATATACTTATTTGTTTTATTTTCTCTCTGTTGATTATTTTCTTAAACATCTATTACACTGCATATGTCTTAAATTGATAGTAGATATTACCAACGAATGGCATGTGTAAGGCGGTAGTGGTCAGAATCAATTCAAAGCGGGGATATAAATCTCAAATAGCTCACGGATGGAAGCGTTGTCTGGCTATGATGTGATACAACAGATTCATGTTATCACATAATGTTTAATTGAAATTACAGAGATTCAGATTCCGCAGATAGAAATCTTGTGCATATGGTTATGCTTTGAGTATACTGTTGTGTTTATCTGCGATGTATGTTAATGATTAAATGGTGAACAATTTGAAGTTTATGCAAAGTATCATTTAATATTCAAAGAACTAGTGGTCTCTATTCTATTTTCCACATGTATTCAGATTTTTTGCAGAGCCTCTGCATCACTCTGCAAAGGATTTTTTCCATCACCATTATTCTACTCCTGAAGATGAGACCCATGTCCCATGTCAACTACATTGAACTCCTTATAAGGTGTTGCATTCTCCTTTTCACCTGCATCATGAGGACTTCCTTAATTCTTGGCCCACTTTCCTTTAGTCTTATCATTTCATTTCCAATCTTTATTAGGATCATAGTTGCACTTAAATGACTTCTCATACCAAGGCTTCAACTTCCCAATGAATTATTCCAATGCCTGAGGCTCATCATACTAAATACGATATTTGAATGGTAACGAAAAATAAATGATGAACATTTGAAACTTTGTCTTCTCATCCTTAAAATATGGCACATAACTTAACAACTCCAGATACTTAGTTATGTACAATTCATATGTCACTAAATCCATCTTCAACTCATTAAATTCCTCATAAGTTCCATCATAATATCTCATGGAAAAGTACTTCTTCCTGAAGAGTATTTTAAACTCATGGAAACTCAACTCCTCCATCTTAATGCCTATGACATGCTTCACATATTCCCACTAGATATTTTATCTCCCCTTGAGACTGAAGACCACTATCTTGGCTTTCATATTATTTGAATAATCATGCTACTCTAAGAACTGCTTCACCCCGAGTATCCATGATTATGCATCTTCTAGTTACTTCACATCCCCCTCGAATGTAGGATGCTTAGATTTCTTAAATTCCTTTGGAAATTATTTCTTCTCACTCCTCCTATAAGGGTGTTGGTGGTAATAACGATGATTATCTCTCTCTAAGCTAGAACTAGAATGGAACTCATAAGCACTACCTCTCCTATCAGGTGTATCCAACCATCTTCTATGTCTCACTGTGTCATCCTTATCCAACTTGTATTCTAATTGAGACCTAATACCATATCCCCCATTAGTCCTTTCCTCATATCCATGGCTGATTCTTGGTTTTCCCGATATCTGAAAATTCGAAAGACTTTGAATGATCTTTGCATTAACTTTTGCTTGATTTTCATGAGCTTTGAGAAGTCTTTCCCTTGACTCAACTAAACTATTATTGTCTAACTTGAAACTTTTGATTTCTTCCTTCAATATTCTCATTGCATCTGCTATATCAAGAGAGTACTCATCTCCTTGCTACTCAGCTGATTTATAAGGAGAATCACATGAATTGTAATGTAATATCCCAAAAGGGAGAATGTAGTAATACTAAAACACAATATAAGAACTGCAGCAAAGTAAACAATAAATCTATATACACATTAGAATGCACAAAAATAGCTGAGCCATTTTATTATATATGAGGTGAATATAAAGTACAACAATTCACAAAATATGAGACACTCAAGCCAAAGAGATGGCCTAGAATGACCTTGAAATGATCCCACAAGAGGGACTGCGTAACTGCTGAAATGATAGAAGGTAAACTGCGCTATCCCTGCTACAACTATTGGGACTGCAACTGCCAGAAAGAAAGAAATTCAGATCTAGGAAGTATGGGAACTCCGATGATGCTGAAACTTTAGATCTGGGCTCTATGATGGATCCCCAAGGTAACCCAGAAAGGATTTCTCAGATTTATCAATCTAATAAAATCACCCTCTTAAGGCTTGCACTATGTAGCTGTTGGGTATGCATATCTGCTGCATGAACTGATGATATGATGGCTGCGATGATGTACAATCAACTCTATGCAAGAAGGGTTGATCCGTTCTATAGATCCTTGGGCTAAAAGCTCAAGATCTATCTCCTCCAATATCCTCCACTGAAAATAGCTGCTGGATGAACCACAACTTCAAAAAATTGCACCGTAGGAGAGGGAGACTCAATAGCCTACTACGAGATGTGTCAAATAAGCTCCTGAGTGATGGAAACAATAGATCCAATGTGAGGATATGATCCCTCATATGATTTACATCTGAAATATTGGAAAATTTCTTCCTCCAATAGATCTATAGGACTGGACTATGCAATCCTTGAAGGGAATGCTACTGCATAGAGGTAAATCTCAATGGCCTGAATGTCGGATATAGATCTGCTTCTCCGGAAAGACTAAATCTAAAGAACAAGTGGTAGCATGAATCCTCCACTGGTTTCCTAGTTTAATGCTAGAAACAACCTCCTGAAGATGGTACCAATGCCTGATAAGGAATAGAGCCCAATGGAAAACCTTCCCAGAGTAGGAACACAAGTCCTCTATGGGTAAGGGTGGGATTCTCACTCGGGATCACCTTGTGCTAAACAACACTGCAAACTTAGCTAAACAACATAAGAGTGTAAGGAATTGTCACCTGAAAAATCGAGATCTAAACATATCAAGAATAATCCAAGTATCCAAATCTCCCTTCTATTGTGACATCACCTTCATTATATAGATCATGAGGCTTCCATAGCATAGGCCCACTCCATAAATACATTTTACAAGTGAACATAAGTCTCCATGGTTGGATGTGTTGTTTCTCCATGTCCTCCATCATGTTCACATGGGGTGATCACCATCTCCATCATGTGTGCATTAAATGCATCACTTCCTCCACTAACTTATCATAAGTCTTTATGATCTTACTTTGAATGCACTATGATCTCAGTTAACCTCTTCAAAGATCCTCAGGATTTTATATTTAAGTTCCATGATCTTATTTGACTGTATCATCCTCCATGATATATCTCATAAATGAGACATGATCCCATTACTTTATCATTAATGTAGCTACTCCACTACTCCATGATTTAGATGTAGAACTATAATATCCACATACACACATAAAAAATTTATTATATTCATCTTTGAGGATTATGGGTCCCTCCACCATTTTATTTACTTAATTAATTAAGTTTATTAAGAACTCTAATGTTCCAAATATCATGTGAAAATTTGGGAATATTACAGTCCTCCTCGGAAAAATGCTGCTTGTCCTCAAGCAACTGCAAAAGTAGATGCTAGAGAAATATGTCCCCCTCCAAATGGCATCCACACATGGAAGGTATCCCCATTTGCTGCAATGAGTTTTGTATGCCTAGCACCAAAGCTGCCTCTCTAGAATTTCTAGAGTGACCTCTAACTGTGTAGCTAGATGCCCCTCATCAATCATGAAACTCCAAGTGACAACCATAAGTTGTCCAACATCCTCCAAAATACATGAGATATATAAATATAGATGGCTCCTCCTGTTATCACTCCAATAATTCTTAAGAGTTGTGAGATTTTTTTTTATTTTAGTTTAAATAATATTAGAGGTAACCACAAACCTACCTTTAAGCATTAGGATCTAGCCTTCCTAATGCTCAGAGAGGGCTCTTTCTATATGATTTATCTTTGTTGGATTTAATTGATTTTAGGCTAGTTATGTAGGGTAAATTGGTTTTTTATTTTGAGTTGATTTGGTGGTGAAATAACTTAATTAGATGGATAAATGTAGGTCTGTATCCAATTGGGCTAATGGATTCAATATGTCAAGCAGTTAGATCAGGATCAAGTTCTAAAGGGAAATGTTTACAGGGCAAGATAGTTGATTTACTTCAGATCTTCAAGGCTTATGGTGAAAATGGTTTCAATCGGGATAAAAAAGAAATTAAGGGTTCTTAAATCCGGATTATGAGTGAAAAGGTAGAGGTCAATCAAAACTAGGGAGCAATTAAGGGCTCCCTAATCTAGATATCAGTGGAAAACATATAAATGATAATAAGTCAAAACAGAGTGGTCTTAACATATTCGGAAATAAAAATTCCTGATTTATCATTTAGATTTAGAAAAAATTCAAGTATTAATGAAAAAAACATAAGAAATTGACAAGGAAACAAGTGAAAATACTTCACTGTAGTGGCCCAACACATGAATCCTATAATATGATGCTTTATTTCTTTAATCTAGTCTGCTGACATGAAATTGGTGCAATCACCCTTAGGTTCAGAATTGTACAACTATAGAAATGTTCAACAATTCATCCACACTCAATTCTTCTAAATGAGAAGTATTTATACAAAAACTCTTTACAAAATATCCTAAATTGTTTTTAGGAATTATTCATGGAAAAAAAATACCTTCATGCAAGAAGATAGTGAAAGCTTTCTAACTAATGCTAGTTGTCCCTTTTTTCTTGAAATTACTTGTTTGTTGTCTTGATTTTCTTACTGCTTTCTCTCTTTGTTGTTCAAGGAGGGCTGCAGCTGGACAGTGAGGTGTCTTTCACGCTAGTAGCTTTATCTCTGCATTGTAATTTTGATTTAAAACTTTGACTCTTTATCCTGATACTCTTTTACTGATACTCTTTCATTGCAAAACTGTAAATTTTGTTCTAACCTTTATTGTAATCTGATTTCGCAGTAAATCAGTCAAATTTTCTCATAGTTAAGATTTTGGTAGTTTTATCTTCATCCTCCTCCTGAAATTCTCATCAGCTACAGTGTATTTTGAGAATGTAGGCTTGTTGATAAATATGTGTTTTACCTCATGTTGTAGGTAAAACAAATTCTCAAAGCTTTTGTAAAGTACCTTCCCTAATGGGATTCCCTGCAAGGCTAAATTTTTCACTTGCTCCTTGGAAAAATTTCTTACATTTTTATCATAATCATCATGCTTCATTAATCTGTCATTAATAACTAGAGGATTGGGAATGCCCTTTTACCGTAGAACATCAAACTTGATCATGAACCTTGTGATAGAAACCTCCATGTTCTGGAAAGTCTATTCTAATTGTATCATCAAATTCTTCTTAGAAATTACCTTCCTAACTTCTAGGATGGTTTCTTTTTTGTCATTAATTCCAATTTCTTCCAGCTCTTGCCTGGTCTTAGAATTTAGAAATTTGATGATTTCAAGAGCTTCTTTAGGTTTCTTACCAAGCTTTTCTTTGATTTTTTGGATTGCTTCTATTGCTGAATTTACTAAGTCTTTTTGCTCATATATGACCTGTATGGATGGCCAAATATCATTGACAGATTCAACGATATTGGACGATAGCTATTGTTTGACATGTGCCATTGGTTCCTTCAATGTTAGTTCTTTTTCTAACTTTTTCAACTGCTCATTTAACCAACTTTCTCTTTGTTCTTCATTCTTATGCATTATCTTGGAATGTTTCTTTTCATCTTCAAGAATTTTAAGCTATTCTTTAAGTCTTTTTATCTCATTGGTCTGAATAGACATGTCCTGCATATATTTTACCATTTTCTTGCTTCATCTGAATGTTGTGCTGTTGTTGTTGAAGATTTTGTGGCTGAAGTGGTTGATGAAGTGAAAGATAATGTTGTAGCCATGGGGATTGTAGGTTCCAATGATTCAGCTAGTGTAGAAGGTACAACAGTAGTAACTACAGGAATCACTGTGACTAGAATTTCTTCTTCTTTATCCTTTTTCTCTTGGACCAATTTGTCCATTTCATTCTCCATTTCCTTTATCTGAGCAGTCAACTGTAAAATTAGATTCATCATCTCATCTTTCTAACTGGTATCCTGTAAGACTTCCCTGGCTTGAGGATGTTCTGTAGGGGGCAGTTTTAGGTGTTTCTTTAATGCAACAATGTCTGCATTTTTCTTCTTGATCAATTCCTCTGCAACTTTTACATTTTTAGGATCATATCCTACTTAAATTACTAGCTCTTCCAAATATTTAATTCTAGTGTCTTTTTCCTGTGAAGAAGCTTTTTCCAATTTGAGCTAATCTCTGATATTGGCAAGAGTGTTTTGTAGCTTTTGTACACTCATGGCCTTGGTGGTCATTGTAGAATAAATCATTTCCCCTGTCTTCTTATGAAACTCAATTTGGTCCAGAATATGAATATCTTGGGCCAAGACTTCAAAATATGTTTTTTGTAATCAGAGGATGACTTTGGAGTTTGCACTGTAGGTTGAAGAAATGTCATCTGCATCTTTTTATTCTTATAGTCAAAGGCTGAAAGTAGCCTATTCTAGATGCCAGGAGTTTGTTTCAGATATTGAGAATATATTTGAGTCTTTATTTCTTCATTTTTGGCTTTGATTTCTTTGAATATTTCTTTGATATCCATATATTTTTCTGTTGGTTTTTTAGATGAAGAAACTTCCATACTGTGTTGCTTCTGAATTGGTTGATTCTTTGAAGTAGTAGGCTGTTGTTCTTCTTCAATTATTGTAGGAGGTGCATTGTATTTTGCTGCAATTTCTGTATCAATTACCTCTATTGTTTCCACTTCTTTATTATTAGGGTTTATCTTTGGCTTTTTACTATATCATTTGAATTTGGTCTCTGTTGTAGTCTCTACAGTATAGGATCCTTCCTCTCTAATACTTTTTGCATTTCTGTCTTCTTGGGCTAGAGTTTGCAAATTTTGACCAGTATCACTTTGTTTCTCTACCTCTACCAAGGCATTCTCCAACCATTCAAATTGATTGGAGAATTTCTCTATCTCTGGTTTCTTTTCATGTACATATGAATTTATTTTGCACTGAACTCTCATTTTACTTATCACTCTAAGGGGATTATAATACCACATGAAACTTTTGCTGAATTTAAACCCCTGTAAAAAAATTTCTGCCTCAGGACATGCATCTCTATTGTTACAGATAAGAGGACCAAGCTGATTCTTCAATTTTAATTATGTCTTCTTCTTTGCTGCCAAGAAATTAATTGCATCTGAATTTAGAATCTTCCTTATGTATTCCAAGGAAAATGCCCTCATAGGGAGGTATTTAGGCAGTTTAAATGGAACAAGACTTGATCCATATACTCTTATTTCAGTGTGATTTTTGTACAAGTACCAATCACTTGTCCTATTATGCTCTGTCATCTACAAGAAATTTTTAATTTATTCACTAATTTTGGGCTGCTTGCTTCTGTTCAGCTAATTTACCATGGGATGAATGAAATAATCAGTAAAATATGAATAAGTGAACTCATTGGAATCTTTCCTTATCAAGGAAGTCCAAAAAATGACTGATTGAGGATTTCTTTCCACATCAAGCTTTTGAAGGCTTATATTACATTTCTCAGGATGAAATTATAAGAACATGTGGAATAGGAATGACGAGTCATTTTCTAGAAAAACATCCAATCCAATCTAAAATCTACAATGTTATGTACAATGGGTAAAGTAAAAGAGTGAATTACTGTTATTCTGAAGAATAATAATGCTTCGACATTCTACCATTGATAGGTCCACCTGGCATATCTGATCCATCCAACTCCTTCAAAAAGAATGCATTGTTACCTCTGTAACCATAAATGACATAAAGTCCTTTCCATAAGAAATCAAATTTCCCATGTTTTCCTTTCTCTTCTCTCCTAGAATCCCACTTAAGAACTTTGTCCCCTATATAAAAATCATCTTCCTTAGTCTTCTTGTCAAATATCTTTTTAATATTTTGTCGAAAAACTTGAGATTTAAGATAGACATCTTCCCTGGTTTGCTGCAATTGTATGGTTTGATTTATCCTTCTTTGGATATAATTAGTTTCTACCTGCAGTTCTTGTATTATTTTCATCACTGGTACTCCTAAAGAAGATGGAAAAACAACATCCATCCCATAAACCAGTTGATAAGGGGATGTACCAATGGACTTCTTTGTGGTAATTCTATATGCCCATAAGGCATTCACTAACCTTTTGTTCCAGGTTTTCTTATTTTCTTCTAGTAGTTTCTTGATGATATTCACAAGGCTTTTAGTAGAGGATTCAACAAGACCATTACCTTGAGGGTAATAAGCAGTGGAATGACCAAGGGTAATGTGGTATTTATTATAGAAGTAAATCATTTTTTTGGACTTGAAAGCAGCTGCATTATCAGTAATGAGATTTTAGGGGCATCGAAATCTAGATAGTATGTTGTTTTCTAAAAATGAGATTTTGATAGTATCAGTGGCTTGATTGGAAGGTATGGCTTCTATCCACTTAGCGAAATAGTCTATGGCTGTCAAAATCCACTTGTGTTGGGCTAAGGATGGAGGGTGAATTTCGCCAATGAAGTCAAGACCCCATTGTTGAAAAGGCATTTTTGTGGAGATGGGTTTAAGGCGTAAAGGTAGTAGCTTTCTCTTTCCTTCAAATATTTGACATTTGTGATAGGAGGTCACATAATTTTTCACATCTGCAAACAGTTTAGGCCAGTAAAAGCCAGCTCTCAAGATTTCATCTGCAGTTGTCTTCTAGTAAAGGTGTCCTCCACATTCACCTACATGAAACTCTTCCATAACTTTATCAAATTCTTCTTTAAGAAAAAAATTCAATAAAATGGCACCATGATCTTTCCAAAACAGTACATTTTTTATGATACAAAACTTCATTGTCTTTAACTTTAAAAACATAACTTTAGTTCTTGATAATCCAGGAGGAGCTTGTAAATTTAGTAATACAAATATAATATCTTCATACCATGGTGAATCTGAAAAGGCTTCACTGATCTCTGGAGTCGTCATCTCTTCTTGATCATCTAATTGGGCAATAAAATTTATATCTAAAGCATGAAAATTTGATTCAACCACGAGTTTGGCTAAACCTTGACCTTTAATGAGTTTGGTGGGCTTAATTTCTATGCCATATTCCAAAATGGTGGCAATCCATTTGCCTCTTTTACCATCAGGCCCATTCTGAGTTAGAATCTCCTTCACAACTGAATTTGGAACATAAGCTATGATATATGAATACATGATGTACACTCTAAAGTCTTTGATGGCCTTCACTAAATATAGTGCTTGCTTTTCCATTATGTTATACTTTAAAGTGGCATCTCTAAGTGATTTGATGAAAAAAGCAATGGGCTGCTCATAGCCCTGATCATTTTTCTGCAATAAGACTGCAGCGAAAGTATGTTCTGAAGAAAAGGAAAAAATAATGAAAACTTTTTTGAAATCAAGACTTATTAGGACTAGTGTTTTTGTTAAGGCTTGTTTGATTGATTCAAATGATTTTTTGGCCTCCACAGTCCATTTAAGTGCTGAATCTTTTTTCAACATGTTATTGAGTTCTCTAATTATTTCTGCTAAGTTTGAAATGAATCTTCTGAGAAAATTGATTTTACCTAAGAAAGCTTGCAATTCGTCAATATTCCTAGGATGAATAATGTTCAGAATGGCCTCTATTCTAGCTAGGTCTATCCTAATTCCCTCTTTAGATATGATATGTCCTAACAATGTACCTTCTTTAAGTCCAAATAGAGTCTTTTTAGGATTTAAAGAAATGCCAAATTTCCTGCATTTGATAAATAGTTGTCTGAGATTATCTAGATGTTCATTGTCAGTCTTTGAAAACGCAGTTATATCATCTAGATAAATCACAAGAAAATCATGGATTTCTTTATCAAAATATATATCCATAACTCTCTGAAAAGTGACTCCTGCGTTCATTAATCCAAAAGGCATTTTCACATACATGAAAGTACCTCAAGGAGTAGTAAAAGTAGTCATAGGTTGGTCTTCTGGTTGAACTAAAATATGGTTATATCCAGAGAATCCATCAAGCAATGAAATCCTAGAAGAACCAACCACCCTCTGTAAAATGTGATCCATCTTGGGGAGAGGGTAGTTATCTTTAAGGACACTTTATTTAAATTCCGGAAATCAACACACAATATGATATCCCGTGTCTTCTTCCTAGTGGGAACTAGGTTTGAAACCCAATCAAAATATCTAATATGTGAAATTATCTGGGCTTCATACATTCTCTTAACCTCTTTTTCAATTAAAAGCATTAAAATTGGATTGATTCTTCTAAGATTTTGTTTGAAAGGTTTTTGATATCCTTTTATGGGTATTTTGTGTTGTATTATGCTAGTGTCATAAGATTTTAAGTCCTCATAACTCCATGCAAATACATACTGAAATTCTTTAAACAAATATATGTATTTCAATTTTTCTTCTTGAGGTAAGGCTTTTGAAAGTTTTATCATATTAGGCTTTAGTTAAGTTCCTATATTTCACTCTTATATGTCAGATCTTAATGTTTCCATCTTTGGTTTTCTTGCAACATCATTTGAATCAAAAATATCTTCTTAAGGAGCTAATCCCTTAGGAAAAAGGTTGTTTTTAACGTTTAAAATTTCAGAATCATCATCTGCTAATTCTTCAATTTCTACCTTTTCTAAATTCTCTATTTCTACTTGAGTAAATTTAGAGGGTTTAGTGAAATCTAAAGTATTTACATCTACAAAATTTATATCAATATCACTATCTATGGTTTGATCTACTGTACAATCTGTGTCTATATTACAATTCTAAAATTCTCCTTTAGTATTCATGAAATGATAAATCTGTTCATTGTGTGAAAATATTTGCCAATATTTTAGATTATCTGGTATTGTAGGCCTGTGTTTAACTTTTGATCTATATTTATAATTTGGTTGAAAAGTCAGATTAAAGGTGCTAGCAAAAGTTGCTAAGTTGTGTGCCTGCATGTTCTGTTTTCTAGGAATTGCAGCAAAGTCACATTCAAGAAGTTAACTAATCAGATCTAAAACTCTTTCTATATATTGGCATAATATTGGATTATATACAGAATATTCTCCTATTATCTGTTTCACAATTAACTCAGAGTCACCCATGATTGACACTCTTTTGGCTCCTAAATTTCTAACAATATACAGTCTTAAAATCAGAGCTTCATATTCAGCCATGTTGTTTGTACATTTGAAATTTAATCTAAAGGCATGACCTTCTGCATGATTTTTTTCCATGTTATGTATCCAAACTCCTGCTCCTACTCCTAAATTATTAACTGATCCATCAAAATCTAGGTGCCACATTGATTCATGAAAAATGTTGTCACTATCTGGTGCTTTCTTTTTCTATTTTAGTTCAATGTTGTTCTCAATACCAGTTTCAGAATTACATAAAATGAAGGAGTCCATATCAGTAGGTGTAGAATAAATAGGATAGTTTCGAGGTCTTTCTACACTACTAACCATGTACTTCATTAATGTCTCTCTGTAAAGTTTCTTGGGTTGGCCAAAAACTAATATTGTTGCATAAGACATGTCTAGTTGTAGAGATCCATGCAGTTTAGCTCCCAATGAGCGAGATAACATCATTCCATACTTAGGAGGGATGTCAACTACTACAGTATCCATGACTATGCTTTTTCCAGGGTATTGAACTAAAGTGACACATAATCTTTTATCAAGCCTAAACATTTCACTTTACTGGAATCAAATGAGAAGAGATTTTTTTAAGGTCTAGTGATGTCTAAATTCAAGGTTTCCATTATTGTTTTTGGCATTAAATTATGTGAAGCCCATGAATCTAGCATTGCATTATGTAAAATCTGATCATGAATAGTTAAGCTAATGTAGAAAGGAGGAACTCCTCCCTCTTGGTGTTTTCCATTAACTTCAGGACCAAAGATTAGTTCTGGTTGATCATCACTTAAATTAATTAAATATTCTCCATCATTCATATTTAAAGTCTCAGTGATATGTGATTTATATAGGTAATGTTTTAACAACTCTGTCAAATGAATTGGTATCTTCAATTTGGAAATTTCAGCTTGGATGTTGAATGGTACATGTGACTTTCCTAATTGAATTATTTCTTCTTTTGTAAGTGTAGTTTGGGTATGTATGTCTTCTTTTTCTACAGTTGATTTTTCAATTTCTATTTGTATTTCCATTGTTTTACTGTTTTAATTTTATTTTTAGGGACAATTTGAGATGCAGTGGAAGTTTTGGCAGATTTTGAGGTTTCAGCAGCCGTTTTGGCAGTGGTTGTTTTAGAATCAACTGATTTTGGATCATCAGTAGATGTTTTTGGATTTGAAATTGTTGTTATAATATAATTTGTTGTCTTGGCAATAACAAACTTTTGAGGATCTGTTGATGTTTGAACAGCAGTATCTGTTATGTCAACAATTTTAGGACTGGGTGTATCTGTTATATCTAATTGGGATTTGAATTTTTCTGAGTTGAACTAAAGTTTTGCTGGAGTTCCCTAGGGAGTATTTGCAAAACTTTAGTTGTAGGAGCCTCTATTGTCTTCTTTGTTTGAGTTTGGTAAGATTTCTTAATAGAAGGCTCTACATTTTTCTTGCTTCTAAGGTTATATTGCTTATGAACTTCATTGATTGCAAACTCACAACCTTGCTTGTAATCAAAAGACTCACCAGAATCTAATTGTCGTTGTTGTAATTCATATAACCCTTGTTCTTCTTGTGTAAGAAAAATGGTGTTATCATCATTAATTCCCATTATATTGATCTGAGTATCTTCATAATTTTAATTTTGGTGAAAACTTTCAGCATAGTTCTATTGTTTGGTCAGGTGTTGATTCTCTAGATTTTTCAGTGTTGGTGTTTTTCCTGAAATTGAGATTTTTAATTTGAGTTCCTTGTTGTTGGTTATCCCACTGTGGCTTCCTTTCCATGTTATCTAACCTAACCATCATTCTTTCTAATGTTTTTGCTAAGTTATCTATTTTTAAATTTGAGGTTGATGTTTCCTCTTTTATTGTCACTCTCCTTTCATTTCTTAATCTAGCTTTCTTGGCTAACAAGTTTGCCTCTACACTTACAACATTACTTTGCATCTTCTCTAAGGTTTATGGATTTATCTCTCTTAGTTGGTAAGCCATATATGTATCAAATCCATCAGGGAATTTGATAAGGGCGGAGTCTAGAGGAGGTTTAAGATTAGCAGGGATTGCATTGTAAATACTGTGATATCTTGTATAATAGTGTTGAACTGTTTCATTTGGTGCTTTTTTTATATTTTCAAATTCAGACAAAATTTGTAATGGATTCTTCTTCTTCTCCCATATATTAAGAAACATCCTATGGAAAACAACTAAATCAGCTATACTACTAGCTGGTAAACCTTTAAAACACTTCTTAACATCACTAGCTAAAGTTTGAGAAAAAAATTTCATTTGGACATCATCATCATCTAATTCATGAAATTCAAAATTGTTGGGTATGTGTTATATTCTTTCCACGACTAAGCACGCGTAGGGGGCGGTAGCCCCCCCTTTCGAGGTTCGGGGTAGCGCCCTGTAAAATTTTTTTGGTCCTTATTTTCCAGTGGGCGGATCCGCCCATGGTTTTGTGCATGGTTTTGCACATGGTTTTGGGGTACAATGGTTTTTGGCCCCTGGTATTTTGTAGATCCGGTCAAGGGAACTATGGTTATGTTCTAATATAGGGTTAATGGATTAGGGTTCATGTATGCTTCGGCATGTATATATGTGTGTTGTAACACTAAAAGGAATATAATGAAAAATCAAGCTAGTCTTCCCAATTTGGGATCCAGGGGAAAATCTCTGTGTTTATCTGTTTTATGTTTTATGCTCTCACTATTGTTTATTTTCTGTTATAAGATTCGTGCGTAGATAATTTCTGTTCAGGGTTAAAACCTACAAAAGTAGTCTGTCATTTTATTAACATGTTGTTGTGAAATGTAGTGAGTTGTTCCATCAAATTGAGAAATTTTGCTTTAATAATATTGGGGCATGACATTTAGAGGGGCTTGTAGGACCAATGGGGCATATTTGGCAGCCACGACTTGGATTCTAGCTTGGTTAGGAGGTAAGTTTGATGTACTTGGTGAAGAACTTGAGGTACTTGCAGATGTGGTTAAAGCACTTGCAGATGAGATTGGGATATTGGAATACATACTTGCAAATGTGGTTGAGATACTAGAATATGAAGTTGGGATGCTAGAAGAGGTGCTTGGAAATGAGAATGATGTATTGGAAAATTTAGTAGAAATGCTAGAGGATGAACTTGAACTATTTGGGGATGGAAATAAAACTCTAGGTTGAAATGGTTGCTTGGGAAAGAATGAATCTGTGGAATGAATTTTGGTGGAAACAATGGATGAAATGGTAGTAAATAAGGATGAACCTATAGATTCTAAAAGTCCGGTTATAAATTATTGGTAGAAGGCTTAGGGGTATAGGTTGATAAAGTAGTCAATTCAATTGAATGTTGTAAATAAGATTCATCAATTTCTTTAATCAAAGTTGCAGTTATGGCATCAATTTTATCATAAACTTCAAAAATAATTTGATCAAAATCAACTGAAACAGTTTCCTTCTTAGTTTCAATGAATGAAATGAAATCAAGATCTATTACATTATTATGTATGTCACTTTCTAATTTAGTTCTAAACAAATTTTGTTCAAAAGCTAAATCAAATTCAATGTCTTGTAAACTTGATATTTTATTTGGAAGAGAATTTGCTTTGATCAATGAATTTTTAATACCTAAACTCTCTACTTTTTTGCTTTTCTTTCCAATTCTGTTAGGATTATCTACTATAATAGCAGGTTGTGGATTTGGATTGGACTTGGTATAGTAGACTCTTTTGGAAGCCAGAATTACAGTTTTTTATGAAAATATACTCACAAATATTTTTTAAAAAACCATAAGATGAAAAGATAAGTGAAAATATATTCTTTAAGATCTATTTAAAAAAAAAAAAGGATTAGTTAGTTCCCCGGTATGGTCGCCAGTATGTTATCACTCCAATAATTCTTAAGAGTTGTGAGATTTTTTATTTTAGTTTAAAGAATATTAGAGGAAACCACAAACCTACTTTTAAGCCTTAGGATCTAGCCTTCCTAATGCTCAAAGGGCTCTCTCTATATGATTTAACTTTGTTGATTGCATTTTATTTTAGGCTAGTTATGTAGGGTACATTGGTTTTGGATTTTGATTTGATTTGGTGGTGAAATCACTTACTAAGATGGATAGATGTAGGTCTATATTCCATTGGGCTAATGGAGTCAATGTGTCAAGAAATTAGATCATGATCAAGTTCTAAAGGGAAATGTTTATAGGGCAAGATAGCTAAGTTACTTCAGATCTTCAAGGCTGATGGTGAAAATGGTTTCAATCGGGGTAAGAGATCAATTAAGGATTCTTAAATCCAGATAATGAGTGAAAAGGCAGGGGTCAATCGAAACTAGGGAGCAATTAAGAATTCCTTAGTCTAGATATCAGTAGAAAACATATAAATGATAAATAGTTCAAGACAGAGTGATATTAACATATTATAAAATAACAGTTCCTAATTTATCATTTAGTTTTAGAACACATTCAAGTATTGATTAAAAACATAATAAATTAACAAAGAAACAAGTGAAAATACTTCATTGTAGTGGCCCAACACATGAATCCTGTAATATGATGCTTTATTGCTTTAATCCAGTCTACTAACTTGAAATTGGTACAATAACCCTTAAGTTCAGAATAGTACAACTATAGAAATGTGCATCAATTCATCCACCCTCAATACTTCTAAATGAAAAGTATTTAAACAAAAAATCTTTACAAAATATCCTAAAACAAATTCATAAATTATTCATGGAAAAGAAATATCTTCATGCAAGAATATAGTGACAAATTTCTAACTAATGCTAGATGTCCCTTTCTTATTGAAATTACTTGTTTACTATCTTGATTTTGTTACTACTTTCTCTCTTTTCTGATCAACAAAGGTTGCGGCTGGATAGTGAGGTGTCTTTCACGTTGGTAGCTTTATCTCTGCATTGTAATTTTAAACTTTAACTTTGAACTGTCACTCTTTATCCTAATACTCTTTCACTGATACTATTTTACACTGCAAAACTGTAAATGTTGTTTTAACATTTACTACTCTGTTTTTACTGAAATCCAATTTCACAGTAAATCAGTCAATTTTTCCCAAAGTTTAACCTCTGGCAATTTGATCTTCATCATCCTCCTGAAATTCTCATCAGCTTTAGTGTATTTTGAGAATGTAGGCTTGTTGATAAATATGTGTTTTACCTCATGCTGTAGGTAAAACAAATTCTCAAAGATTTTGTAAAGTACCTTCCCTGATGGGATTCCTTGCAAGGTTGAATTTTTCACTTGCTCCTTGGCAAACTCTCTTATATTTTTATCATAATCATCCTGCTTCATTAATCTGTCATTAATAACTAAAGGATTGGGAAGGCCTTTTTGCCTTAGAACATCAAACTTGATCATGAACCTTGTGATAACAACCTCCATGTTCTGGCATTTCACTTCTAATTGTATCATCAAATTCTTCTTAGAAATTACCTTCCTAACTTCTAGGATTCTTTATGTTCTGCCATTAATTCCAATTTCTTCTAGCTCTTGCATGTTCTTAGAATTTAGAAATTTGATGATTTCAAGAGCTTCTTCAGGTTTCTTTCCAAGCTCTTCTTTGAGTTTTTGGATTTATTCCCTCGTTGATTTTGCTAAGTCTTTATGCTCATATATGACCTATATGGATGGCTAAATATCATTGATAGATTCAATGATATTGGACCATAGTTGTTTCTTGACATGTGCCATTGGTTCCTTCAGTGTTAGTTCTTTATCTAACTTTTTCAACTGCTCATTTAACCTGTTTTCTCTTTTTTCTTCATTCTTATGCATTATCTTCGCAAGTTTCTTTTCATCTTCAAGAATTTTAAGCTTTTATTTAAGTCTGTTTATCTCATTGGTCTGAATAGACATGTCCTGTATAGCTTTTACCAGTTTGCTTGCTTCATCTGAATGCTGTGCTACTGTTGTTGAAGATTTTGTGGCTGAAATGGTTGATGAAGTGACAGGTAATGTTGTAGCCATGGGGACTGTAGGTTCCAGTGATTCAGCTAGTGTAGAAGGTACACTAGTAGTAACTACAGGAATCACTGTGACTGGAAATTCTTCTTCTTTATCTTTTTTCTATTGGACCAACTTGTCCATTTCATTCTCCATTTCCTTTATCTGAGCAGTCAACTGTAAAATGAGATTCATCATCTCATATTTCTTATTTGTATCTTGTAAGACTTCCTTGGCTTGAGGATGTTCTGTAGGGGGCAACTTTAGTTGTTTCTTTAATGTAGCAATGTATGAATTTTTCTTCTTGATCAATTCCTCTGCAACTTTTACATTTTTAGGATCATATCCTACTTCAATTACTAGCTCTTCCAAGGATTTAATTCTAGTGTCTTTTTCCTTTGAAGAAGAATTTTCCAATTTAAGCTGATCTCTGATATTTGCAAGAGTGTTTTGCAGCTTTTATACACTCATGGCTTTGGTGGTCATTGTAGAATAAATCATCTCCCCTGCCTGCTTATGAAACTCAATATGGTCCATAGGATGAATATCCTGGTCCAAGACTTCAAAATATGTCTTTTTGTAATTAGAGGATGACTTTGGAGTTTGAACTGTAGGTTAAAGAAATTTCATCTGCATCTTTTTATTCTTATAGTCAAAGGCTGAAAGTAACCTATTATGGATGCTAGGAGTTTGCTTCAGATATTGGGAATATATTTCGGTCTTAATTTCTTCATTTTTTACTTTGATTTCTTTGTATATTTCTTTGATATCCATCTCCTTGTCTGATGGTTTTTTAGATGAAGAAACTTCAATACTATGTTACTTCTGAATTAACTAAGCCTTTGAAGTAGCAGGTTGTTATTCTTATTCAATTATTGTAGGAGGTGCATTGTCTTTTGTTGCAATTTCTGTATCAATCACCTCTATTGTTTCCACTTCTTTATTAGTAGGATTTAGCTTTGGATTTTTACTATATCTCAATTTAAAATTGGTCTCTGTTGTAGTCTCTGCAGTATAGGATCCTTCCTCTCTGTTTCTTTTTATATTCCTGTCTTCTTGGGCTGGAGTTTGCAAAGTTTGAATAGTATCACTTTGCTTCTCTCCCTCAACCAAGGTATTCTCCAACCATTCATATTGATTGGAGAATTTCTCTATCTCTAGTTTCTTTTCATGTACATATGGAGTGAGTTTTCAATTAACTCTCATTTTTCTTATCACTCCAAGGGGATCATAATACCACATGAAAATTTTGCTGAATTTAAACTCCTGTAAACATTTTTCTGCCTCAGGACCTGCATCTCTATTGTTACAGATAAAAGGGCCAACCTAATTCTTCAATTTGAATTGTGTCTTCTTCTTTGCTGCTAAAACATTAACTGCATTTGAATTAAGAATCTTCCTTATGCATTCAAGGGAAAATAACCTCGTAGGGAGGTATTTAGGCAGTTTATATGGGACTAGACTTGATCCATATACTCTTATTTCAGTGTGATTTTGGTACAAGTACCAATCACCTGTCCTATTATGCTCTGACATCTGCAAGACCTTTTTAATTTATTCAGTAATTTTGTGCTACCTACTGCTCTTCAGCAAATTAACCATGGGATGAATGAAAGAATCAGTAAAATTTGTATAAGTGAACTCATTGGAGTCTTTCCTTATCAAGAAAATCCAAAAAATGACTGATTGAGGATTTCCTTCCACATCAAGTTTCTGAAGGTGTATATGAAATTTCTCAGACTGAAATTATATGAACATGTGGAATAGGAATGAGGAATACTTGAAAAAAACTTCAAAAGGAATATTGATCAACTACTCATGGATATTGTCAACAAGGTATTGGGAAAATTAAAAATGGTAGCAGGAGGCTGACCAGGTGTGAAAGTGGACAAAAAACCTAGCACTGCTATATCAGCATGTTCATATGTAAAATATCCAAGAATAAAAGGCAACATGGATATGATATGTCTTTTCCTTTTAGAGAATTTTGCAGAAGGGTATGGAGGATTTATCTTGGGAATTTCTACAGAAGATGGCATGAAAGTTTGAAAAATCTGGAACCTCTTGGGAAAGTCCAGTTTCAGGTATAGCTGAGTGAGGGCCTCAATGGATAAAGGGATTTCATTAGGCCTGGGTTGTATCTGAAGTATCTCATTAATTGATTCAACAGTAATGGTAAATATGATTTTTTTTTCAGGGTTTATTATTTCTCTTTGATCAGGGAAGTAGTAGGATTGATAGATTCTCATCACTTCTGGGCACTGAAAGGTCTAAGGAACAACATATTTTGGTACTTTAGACTCCCAGGTGAAAACTTCATCAACCTGATCTATGGATTTTTATTGGCTATAGCAGTGGAGCTCAAGAAGGTTGAATTCTGTAACTGTATCAGTAATCTTGAAGTCTATATCAGCTAATGGAATGTGCTCTATATGTACAACAGGGGGTTGTAGAGAACTGATAGGTAAAATATTTTTAGAAGCCATTTCTTTGCTTGATTTATCAATTTTAATACTCTTTTGACTTTAGAAACACTTATTTTGGACTGTAGGAGCATCTCTGGTAATTATAACAAGTTTTGCAGAAGGATTTGGATAGAGTAAAGGCTTGTCTTTTGTCTGCAATGGTCTAAACTTGCTCAATTAATTTAAACTGTAATCTCTGTAACAAAAGGCAATCTCAAGACTTTAGATTTTCTGCAAAAGATATTTAGGGCCTCTATGAAATGACTGAAAGGAAAATATGTTTTCTTCAAGTGTACAGAGGCTTAAAATTCTTCAGTTTATTCAATCTCTGTAATTTTAAACAGTTTTGAACCTCATAATCTGTGAAAAGAAAGCTTAGGGTATGTAGAAAAGGATTTTTGGAAGTAACGGGGCTTTTTGTAGAAATTATATACAATATGCATGTATATATCTGGACTCTCCTGATCTCACAATATTTATCTTGTTGCAAACTACAGAATCCTTCCAATATAATTCTTGTGGAAATTTAATCAACAATTGCAAAACACATGAATCAATAAAAACACACATAACACAGTTTTTTAACAAGAAAGTCTCAAGCTATAAACCCCAACTATCATGTATTATGTATCATGGAAATCATGTAACAATCTCATACAAATCTTAGTACATCAAGCTCTTATTATAATACAATCGTCACACACTATCATGAAGAAATCTGCAAATCCATGCATTGATTTCTGCCTCCTGATAGCCTGTCTCCACTGCGCAATCCAAGCTGATTACAAATACCAATTCGATGCAATCCCACTCTTCTTAACTGTGTGATTATCATTGGCAACTCCAATGTATATATATATGCAATCCATGCATCACTATGGTCACAATAGATAGTCTATCTCACCCTTTCACCTATCTCTGCACCGAGTCTCCACTGGAGCTACCATGCATTGTAGTTAATTGTTGTATTGTTCAGTTGATTAATGAGTTATTATTTGTGAATTAATTAACTAATTAATTCACTCCACCGTCACTAGTGTATCATTCAGTTAGATTAAATACAACTAGCTCAACTGAGTCTAACTGAGTTAAACTGAATACAACTCCATGAAATCCTCTTCCAACTCTGTCATAACTTTGCCACTTCAGTTCTAACTGATTCCTCCATGCATGAACTCCAGTAAACCCTTAGGAATTGCGTAATTCCTTCAGCCCACTGATTTGCCAAATCTATTCATTGAAATAAAGTGCTCCAAGAGAATAAGTTGTTGTTTATTGTTGGATTATTATTAAGAGCTAATAATAATCGACATGCATCTATTTTTAGATCAACGATCTATAAATAGACTTCTCCAAATCTCTTAAAAATAGAATCTCATCTATTTTTCATATTTGACCAACCATCCCCAAATAGCCTCCTGCTGCATATAGAATATGCTCACCATGTCTAAAAATAGACATACCCCTAAAAATAGCCTATGTGGGCCCCACCTAGTTTAGGTGATTATTTTCCAACTAGGATCAAGGATGATGTTTTAGGATGCCTCCTTCACTATTTCTTGTTGTAAACTTCAACACTCCCTCTCAACAAGAAAGGACTGTCTTTGCATGTGACATGCAACTCCATGCATTCGCCTTGCAACCTTTGCAAGCGCCCTGCAACTCCATGCATCTCGCTTCCGCAACTCTTGCTAACAACATCTCCAAAACCGAAAGGATCCAAAAACTCACTAGTATATAATGTATTTATCATCAAAGTCTTCACTTCGCTAATTACTTCATGTCTTCAGAACCATCACATTGCTGAACTCTACACTCCATGCACTCGCACTTGTTGTCAACTCGAACCGTGCTCAAGTATCCGACACTGCTACTTTGATCCTCATCAAGATTCAATCCAAATGATCATGCTACTGCTGCTCTGTGGGCACATCGTAGCTAGGTTCAATTCATGAGGTCCACACCATCTCAATGAATCTTGCCCAGAAATATCCTCTTGGGATTACTCATGCATGTCACCCCACCTCTCACTTGGTGGTATATCCGCATGCACTCCCTTTGCCTATCTGGCACGGAATTTCTCTGCATGAGTGGTTTCTTCCACTCCATGATCCTCATCTTGTGGCTGCTCCATATCCAGAGGTTCACTCTTACCTACATGAAAATCCCTCTCCCTCTCAAGCTTCAATTGCATGGCTTTCTCACACTTCCCAACAGTAGGAAGCTCCATAGAAATCCCATCTACTTCAAGTCTGTAGAGATTCTTCTAAGATCTCCTCTTGTGGCCGGCCCACACCTTCGAGACCGCTTCTGTGCTGCATGTTGAGAGGCTCCCTCTCAACCACCAAGTCACTAACCTTTTCTTTGCTCCTCAAAGCTTTTCATGCATCTTGTACCTCAGTGCATGTAGATTCTTGGCTCGCGCACATTGCAATTGTCCCGCCGTGGCAAAATTTTCTAACAAAAGAGTTGATTTTAAATTGACGATATCTCCCTGATTCGAGCTCTGATTCGACCAATTTTTTTTTCAATTTGGGTGCTTTTTCGCAAGGAATCCAAATATGTTATTTTTTTCTGAAAATTTTGGATCCAAATTTTCATATATTCTCTGCAAACTCGCGCACCCAAAAATTCTTGCTCTCTCTTTCATGTAGAAAATCTATAACACAGCTTTGATACCATGTAGAAATTATATACAATATGCATGTATATATCCGGACTCTCCTGATCTCACAATATTTATCTTCTTGCAAAATACAGAATCCTTCCACTATAATTCTTGCGGAAATTTAATCAACAATTGAAAAACACATGAAGCAATAAAAACACACATAACACAGTTGTTTAACGGGAAATCCTGAAGCTGAAAACCCCAAATATCATATATTATGTATCATGGAGATCATGTAACAATCCTCATACAAAGCTTAGTACATCAAGCTCTCAGTACAATACAATCGTCACACACTAATCGGGAAAAATCTGCAAATCCATGCACCGATATTTTCCCTCCTGCTAGCCTGCCTCCACTGTGCAATCCAAGCTGATTAAAAAGACCAATTCAATGCAATCCCACTCTCCTTGACAGCGTGATTATAATTTGCAACTCCAATGTATATGTAGATGCAATCCATGCATCACTATGGTCACAACAAATATTCTATCTCACTCTTTCACCTATCTCTGCACTGGGTCTCCACTGGATCTGACATGCACTGTAGTTAACTGTTGTATTGTTCAGTTGATTAATGAGTTATTATTTGTGAATTAATTAACTAATTAATTCACTCCACTCTCACTAGTGTATCATTCAATTAGATTAGATACAACTAGCTCAACTGAGTCTAACTGAGTTAAACTGAATACAACTCCATGAACTACTCTTCCAACTCTGTCATAACTTTGCCACTTCAGTTCTAACTGAGTCCTCCATGCATGAACTCCAGTAAACCCTTAGGAATTGCGTAATTCCTTCAGCCCACTGATTTTCCAAATCTATTCACTGAAATAAAGTGCTCCAAGAGAATAAGTTGTTGTTTATTGTCAGATTATTATTAAGAGCTAATAATAACCGACATGCATCTATTTTTAGATCAACGATCTATAAGTAGACTTCACCCAATCTTCTAAAAATAGAATCTCATCTATTTTTCACATTTGAACAACCATCTACAAATATCCTCCTGCTACATATAGAATATGCTCACCATGTCTAAAAATAGACATACACCTAAAAATAGCCTATGTGGGCCCCACCTAGTTTAGGTGATTATTTTCCAACTAGGATCAAGGATGATGTTTCAGGATGCCTCCTTCACTGTTTCTTGTTGCAATCTTCAACACTCCCTCTCAACAAGAAAGGAATGTCTTTGCATGCGACATGAAACTCCATGCATTCGCCCTATAACCTTTGTAAGCGCCCTGCAACTCCATGCATATGCTCTGCAACTCTTGCTGCAACACTTCCGAAACTGAAAGGCTCCAAACAATTCAATTAGTATAATGCATCTGTCATCAAAGTCTTCGACTTCTGCTTAATTACTGCACATGTCTTCAGGAACCACTGTGCTGTTGAACTCTGCACCCATGCACTCTGCACTTGCTGTCAACTCTGAACCGCGCTCCAGTATCTGACACTGTCACTTTGATCTGCCTGCATCAATCCAACTGATCATGCTACTGCTGCTCTATGGGCACCTCGTAGCCAGGTTCAATTCATGAGATCCACACCATCTCCATGAATCCTGCCCAGAAATATCCTCTTGGGATTACTCATGCATGTCACCCCACCTCTCACCTGGTGGTATAGCTGCATGCACTCCCTTTGCCCATCTGGCACGAAATTTCTCTGCATGAGTGGTTTCTCCCACTCCATGATCCTCATCTTGTGGCTGCTCCACATCCCGAGGTTCACTCTTACCTGCATGAAAAACTTGCTCCCTCTCAAGCATCAATTGCATGTCTTTCTTGCACTTCCCAATAGTAGGAAGCTCCGTAGAAATCCCATCTACATCAAATCTATAAAGATTCTTCTGCATCTCCAGTTGTGGCTGCTCCACAACCTTCTGAGACTGCTTCTCAGGTTGCATGTTGAGAGGCTCCCTCTCAACCACCAAGTCACTAACCTATAATTTTCTCCTCAAATCTTTTCATGCATCTTGTACCTCAGTGCATGTAGATTCTTGGCTCGCGCACATTGTAATTGTCCCGTCGCCGCAAAATTTTTTAACAAAAGAATTGGCTTTAAATCGACGATATCTCCCTCATCCGAGCTCTAATTCAACCGATTTTTTTTTTTCAATTTGGGTATTTTTTGCAAGGAATCCAAATATGCTATTTGTTTCTGAAATTATTTCACCAAAAAATTCAGATATTCTCTGCAAACTTGCGTGCCCAAAAATTCCTGCTCTCATTCCATGTAGAAAATCTATAACACAGCTCTGATACCATGTAGAAATTATATACAATATGCATGTATATATCCAGACTCTCCAGATCTCAAAATATTTATCTTCTAGCAAAATACAGAATCCTTCCACTATAATTCTTACAAAAATTTAATCAACAATTGCAAAACACATGAATCAATAAAAACACACATAACACATTTGTTTAACGGGAAAGCCTCAAGCTAAAAACCCCAACTATCATATATTATGTATCATGGAAATCATGTAACAATCTCATAAAAATATTAGTACATCAAGCTCTCAGTACAATACAATCGTCACACACTATCATGAAGAAATTTGCAAATCCATGCATTGATTTCTGCCTCCTGATATCCTGTCTCCACTGCGCAATTCAAGTTGATTACAAAGACCAATTCAATGCAATCCTACTCTCCTTGACTGTGTGATTATCATTGGCAAATCCAATGTATATATAGATGCAATCCATGCATCACTATGGTCAAAATAGATAGTCTATCTCACCCTTTCACCTATCTCTGCACCGGGTCTCCACTGGAACTGCCATGCACTGTAGTTAACTGTTGTATTGTTCAGTTGATTAATGAGTTATTATTTGTGAATTAATTAACTAATTAATTCACTCCACTCTCACTAGTGTATCATTCAGTTAGATTAGATACGACTAGCTCAACTGAGTCTAACTGAATACAACTCCATGAACTACTCTTCCAACTCTATCATAACTTTGCCACTTCAGTTCTAACTGATTCCTCCATGCATGAACTCTAGTAAACCCTTAGGAATTGCGTAATTCATTCAGCCCATTGATTTGCCAAATCTGTTCACTAAAATAAAGTGCTCCAAGAGAATAAGTTATTGTTTATTGTTGGATTATTATTAAGAGCTAATAATAACTGACATGCATCTATTTTTAGATCAGCGATCTATAAATAGACTTCGCCCAACATTCTAAAAATAGAATC
The DNA here is from genome assembly GCA_034641835.2 of Pinus albicaulis. Lineage (NCBI taxonomy): Eukaryota > Viridiplantae > Streptophyta > Pinopsida > Pinales > Pinaceae > Pinus > Pinus albicaulis. The sequence goes on from CM076576.1 coordinate 883,514,634, forward strand.
TCATCTATTTTTCACATTTGACCAACCATCCACAAATCGCTTCCTGCTACAAATAGAATATGCCCACCATGTCTAAAAATAGACATATACCTAAAAATAGCCTGTGTGGGCCCCACCTAGTTTAGGTGATTATTTTCCAACTAGGATCAAGGATGATGTTTCAAGATGCCTCCTTCACTGTTTCTTGTTGCAAAATTCAACACTTTCTTGGTCTGCTTAAAGTTCCTACATGATTCAATTAGCTGTATTACTTCTTTAGATCAAAGAATATGGTCTTTTATTTTGAAGAATACCTGAAAAAATGAAGATTTTCTATGCAGGAAGTTTTCTGAAGTGGAAGAAAGCTTTCTGAAGCTTCTGCAGCTCTTTATAAGCTTTATTCAATTCTAAAATGTTCTGTATCATCAAAGATCTTTGAATTCTAGTGAATTGGGCTTAAAATGACGTGGGCAACGTGATTTGGTTGCGTAAAAACTGGTCGGAAATGCCTAAATGTTCTGTATCATCAAAGATCTTTGAATTCTAGTGAATTGGGCTTAAAATGACGTGGGCAACGTGATTTGGTTGCGTAAAAACTGGTCGGAAATGCCTCTTTAGTGCCAAATATAACAGAAAGGTGAAAAAAGGGTGCAAATGGGCGGTTTTATGCATTGTTATCAACAGTGAATGCATTTAATGGGCGGTAAATTTTTTAATTGACAGGGAAGTTTGCGTGCTATGGGAGAAAACAACAGAGCGGTTTTCACAATGATTAAAGGTGGTAAGCGGTAATGTTTTGATTGGTGCGATCGAATGAAGTTTTGACATGTAGCTTGGAGGAGAACCCTGCAAACTGCGTTTTTTGCAAGGCTTGGGGTATCCTAACTATCGGGCAATGAAATGCGTGATAAGCTATGCTGGTCATTGGATCTGGCGAATGAAGATCAGAGGGCTAGGATGATGCAACAGAGCATTGGGGATTGGCGGCGTGGGGCTCAGGGTTTAAACTATGCGGAAGGTTTATATGCATTGGTCAGGGTTTTGAATTTTATAACCAATAAGGTTAAGGTAAATGTAACATATATATAAGTGGGGTTTAATAAGTGGGTCCGGGGTAATTAACATGTGGGTATTTAAACTTTATGTTTAAATAAAATATATGGGTTGGGATATAATACATAAAGGAATTATATTAATACGGGATAAAGGCTTATACGAGAATTAATACATTAGGTTAGTGTGTTAATAATAAAATGTGATGCGGGATATTGCAAGATGTAAAATATACTAAGTATAGTGTAAAACTTATGTCGGGAATGAATTTCTTCACTATAGGACCCAAAATACTATTTAAGCATTTATACTTAGGATAAAAGTATTTTTTTGGAGTTTTTGGGTATTTTTGAATAAAAGGGGAATTATTTAAGGTGCTTTCACTTTTCTTAAGTAAAATGTGTCTTTAACTTAGGAAAAGGGGCTTTTTGCAAGGGGGAAAAGAGTGAAATAAGGGGAAAGAATGAAAATGGGGGGGATGGAGTATTTTTACAAGGGGATGATTTTTGAAGGAATTTAGTAAATGAAATGATCAAGTTTTTTCTTATCCATGATTGTAAAAATTACTTTTACCTGCCCATTTGCTACCCTAACATTTTTTCTTCATTTACATGGGTGCATTTGAGCTTGCAAACTCTTATTCATTTTCTTTTAAAACAACAAACTAACTAATTCTATCCGTATTTCTTCCAATGGCTCAAATTAAACTGTTGAGCTCCTTATTATTCTCTACCTAACTACTGATCTGCCAAGATTAGACTGTTTCGCTAGATATTTATTCTCTATCTAACAACATGAAATTTAAAGCATGAAAGGTTTAATAGTAAGTTGTTTAAACTTCATGGATTGTGGCATTTTAAAATGTTGCACACAATCTTTATTTTGCAGTAAATGTAAATAGTACTAGAATTTGGATTTGCATCACTATCATGTTTTATTTTTATCTCTTTTTTTGTTTGGGGTCCATTTTTATATTCTTTTTGATATTTTTTCTTTCAATTCCTTTGATTTTTCTTTTAGGACTTTTACCCTCTCTACATTTTTTTTTATTTTTCTAATATGGGAAAACAATTTGCAAAAAGCAAAGTATGTACATAGTACAAGACTAATCAAAGTCAATTCAAAATTATGAATCCTATTATTATAGGACCCTAACACTCTCCAATGTTTCCTTCAAACTTAGGAATGTCGAAAGGAATCTTAGATGGCATAGCTGGCAAACCTGCATTGTGGAGTATGGGGTCATTGATTAACTGGCTAAAATATGGAAGGGTAAAACCCACCATAAAAGGTAGAAAAGGAATATCCAGGACAGTTCCTGTAGCGGTTCCACTAGAAGTGACTCCAGATTAGCGCCAGAGCCACTGGATGGTTGACCTCTTGCACCTGCATTGTCACCTAACATGGTGGAATTAGAGGAAGAACTCGAAGAACCAAAAGAACTAGAGCTAGAATGGGGACTCGGGGGAAGACTAACTCGGACCCTACAGGGTGGTGTATGACATCCTAACAAAAACTAAGGGTGAATACCTTGGAGTCTCTGCGAAAAACGCCTTAGAGGTGTAATTATGGAAAGTCACAAAGGACACGAAAAGGTTGAAGAGTGATAAACAAAGGATCACTGAGGAAGATTAATTAATTATGATATGTATGTCCTGGCTTGGTGGTGTAAACCAAGTTCTCTTTGCTTTAGGTGTGAGTGTGTGCAAGTCATGTGTTTATTTTAAATAAGCCCGGACGGTTATTTAAAGATAAATAAAAATGTTGAAAAAATTGTAAATGAAACTGAAATAACAGTAAAATCAATATCTAATCATTCATAAATCCAAACCCAAAACAAGGCTCTCAAATAGCCAGAAAACATGGGGGCGAAATTGATTAAAAAAAATGTCCAAGAGATCAAATTTCGATGAGACTGGCCTCTAATGACTCTATACTACTGGAAATGATGGAGAAAACAACAAGAAACCAGAGGAAAAAATTGCTAAAAAAGATAAGGTTAAAGGTGAAAAACCTAGGGCAAACAATGGAACCCTAAGGGAAAATGCTAAACAAAACTCAAGAGGGAGTTTGTTATGAAACCAGCTCCAAAACTAGAAGAAAATAAAGATCAATGCCTTAAAAACAAGCCACTTCGAGGGGGAAAACTCCTTTACATTACATAAATGAACAATTCTTGGATGAGATCACATGGGAACAATATATAGGATTCCATGGGATCACAATATAATCCTATTTGACCTAACAATAATAATGTAAGGGAACAATAATAACAATATTGGGATTACAGGGGTACAACAATAACAATAAGGGGGTTACACTAACAAAAATAAGGGACTATACTAGTAATATAGGGACCTAACATGCCCCTCTCCTTCAAAACAATGTTTTCCTCTGTTATCACAAAATTGGATCTGATAGGTTACTTGATCCATCAACTTCATGTAACTATTTCAAACCTAATCTTTTGACTGAGGCTTAGCCTCCTCAACCTGAGAGGGCTCTCTCAAGGGTTAATGATTTGGATAAAAAAATAGATGGCTAACTCTATTTATGTAATAATGGATAAATGATAGATGTAGGTTAAGAAGCACATTAGCATGTACACATTGGGCTTATGGAGTCAAATCTATTCAGTAATCCAGCAAATCTACTTAACATGGAAGTTGAGGCATATCAGAGTTTTAGTCAATAGATAAACACATATGGAACTGTAGAAAACACAGTCAGTTTATTTATATAGGAAGTTAGAACATCTAAATATGAATTATGAGTAATATATATAAACACCACTAAAATAGGATAATAAAAGAGATGTAAATAAAACAAGAACACACTAAAACTCCTTCTGAATCTCAAGTTGGTTAAGCAGAAAATCTCCGTATTAGTTGAAAACTAGTCAATTACAATAAGCACAGTTTTGCCAAAAATGTCCAACCCCCACTAATTCGACCTCCTGGGCCTTTAATAGACCTCTTACAACATGAGATGATCTTCCTCTAGGCTAGATACATCAATTTTGTAACTCCTGCCACCATGCATAACCATAAAACATGGAATTTATTACAAAAAGACACCTAGCTTGTTTAAACCATCCTATTTCAAAAAGGACTCAAACTACTTATTTCTATCTATAACAACCTTATCTATTCAAATTTACATCATTGCCAAGTGTATCATCACATGGTCGAATCTGGGTGATGGGCTTCAACTCTTCATGACCATATTGCTAACCTCCACCAAAATAGGAAACAATCCCCTGTTTTATAGTCATAGAGTCTTGTGCATTCTTTGAACATTCTGACCATGATGTAATCTTTATTTCGAGGTCCTTAGCTGTTTTAAATTGATTTAATACATCCCAAAACTCCTCCCTAGGCTCCAGTTGTCCAAAAATGCCTCCAAAGCTATTCAAAAGAGCTGTAATGTACTACGCTACGAAAACACAGCAGTTTCATAGCGCCTTTATAACATTGCCATTTTAACGCTTATTCTTCAGATTTTTTTACTTCTTTCCACTTGCATCATTTCATTTACCCTTTAATGCATCTCCCATATCAATTCCAGTCCTTAACTCGCTTTTCAACCTTTCAAAAAATGAGTAAAATGAGCAGAAAAGCTGCTACAACAGTTTTGTCAAAATATTCAAAAACGAAAACTATGGATATGCCAAAAACTTTGAAATACACCTATCTGCAACATTTAAAAACCATATTAACTGTAAAAACATAATCATTATAGCTTACTTGAGGTTCCTTCTTCATTTGCACTTGATTTAGCTATTGACTCTTCAATGATTGTTATTTTAATACCTCTGCTTTTTAACTCATCCTGAATCAGTTTCAGTTGCTGCTCTAAGTCCTTTACTTGATCTTTAATTCTTCTGTTAGTAGCTCTCAAGTGAGTATTTATTATTCTGACAAACTTGGATTCCTTTATTTTTGGAACTGTCCACTCGAAAAAGTGCTCTGCACTACTTGGAGTTTCAGAAATAGAATCTGTTTGTCCTTCCCACAGTGCCTTCATTCTTTTAAACTGTGCTTTCTCAACACTATGCTTTCTAGCCCTTTTTCTCATGACAACAATTTCCTGGTATGACAACCTCAATTTTTGCTTAAGATGTTGAAACTCTATTTTCTCTGTCATTTCTTCTTTTCCGCTCTTTATTTTGTTGGTTGTATGCTTCAATGTAGGTGATGAGAGATCAACAACTTCTTTAGGATTTTTAAGTGTCTCAGTGGGTTTATGAACTTCCTTGCCACCTTCCTTTAGTTTCATAGCATGCCTAATCATAGGATTTATTGCTTGAAAGATGAAAGCTACATCTTCCCCAATGAACTCTAGCTTTTTGGTAGACTTGGACTTTTTTATTTTATGCTCATCTTTCCCAATGAACTCAACTTGAATAATGGGTGTCTCCTCTATGTCAATAGCATGAAGAATGTCCTCTAGATTTCCCTTTGCTACTAGTTTGTCCCCTGTAGCAACTGTATTTACTTTTGATGCCATTGCTTGGCTTCTAGTTACTCTTTTGATTTCCTGCTTAATGACATCTTGTTTCTCTTTTGCAGGTGATGGGATTAGCGTATCAAGCATTTATATCTGCTCTTCCTTTTTCTCAGTTTTTTTCCCTGGCTTCAGTTTTACAAATTATTTTGGTTTTATAGCCATAGGTTGATTTGGTTCTGCTGCTGGTGGTGATGGAACTCCTTTAGTTTTAGGTTTTCTTGCAGGGGTTAGGGTTTCCAACTCAAAACCATTTATAAACAAGAAATATGACCAATCCCTTCCTATCTTCTAAAGTTCATCTAAAATCAATAAATTCATTAAACCATGATGAATCAAGGATGTTTCACTCCCTTCAGAATTTTCCTGCACCTTATCAGCCATCTTTGCAATACTCCTATGCAAATAAAAAGGAAAATCGAGTGATATCTTACCAGTGAAATGCAGAAGCAGCTTGAAATGATATGAGTAAACCTTGTGATATCTGCCTTCATATGTAAAATACTTTTGTATGTTGAGCAACGACTTTGAATAAGTGTCTTTGATGCAACCTTTAGGGATAGCATTGTTCAGGTTCATGTCTATGTATTCAGGATTCATGAATTCTTTGCATTGCTCCATATCAAATTTGAAGCTTTTAAACCAAGTTTCTTGACCTCTTGGTATCTCTGTAACAGTAGAAATGGTATCTGGTGTAATAGATACACTTAGCATCCCAACCTTAGTATCTATTCCATTAAAATTCATGGCAAATTATTTGGATACCTGTGGGTGAGAGCCCTACAAATTTTCACAAAACTGTAAGCAGCCTACTTTTATAAATGCTTCCATCACTATTGGGTATTCAGTTATTGACCTCATATCTCAAAGTTTGTGCCTTAAGCATTGTCCTCCTCTGTGTATTTTCTTGTCTTTTGTCATACTTTTCAGAAGACTTGTCAGCCTCGCTTGATAAATTGTATCAGCCTCACTTGAATATATGTAAAGGCAGCCTCGCATGATAAATTTGTATCAGCCTCACTTGATATGGGTGTGGAAAACCTTTGTATGAACCGGCTACAGGTTTGGTTTAACACTTCAGAGCTCAGACATTTCGAATGGAGGCAAAAGGAAAACGAGAATGACCAATTAGGAAATATTTTGAAATTTAAAATGTCATCTCATAACAGAATGATGCCTCATTCATAACCTATAATGACAATGATGACTGCAGACATGGGTGAGTACATCGAATTTCATCATTACCTGACTCATCATACCACTAACCTACCCTTTACCAATGGTTTCTGACATTTTCTAGCTCATCTGACAAGACAGTTATAAATCTGTGCTTTCGTAGCGCCTGTATTGCAATTTTTCATGTTTGCGCTATGAAACTATCAGCACTTTCGTAGTGCAAAACAACATTTTTCAATGGGTGGCGCTACGAAAACAAGGTTTTTTGGCTAATTGAACAGTTTTGACCCGAAACTTTATGAAATGACCCACAAATAAAAATAATGAGTATTTGACATTAAAGAAGTTTAGAAAAGACTTCATTTGAATCTAAGGATGAGATTTAAACCATAAAAAATCTAAAACCTACCCTTGACCAAACCTAAATTGACTTCTAAACCCAATTTCTGAACCATGAAATTTTGTAACCTTGTCACAATGATGTGCTAAAATTTTTTGTGTGATAACATCCTCAATGCTTGAGTAGCTCTGGATGCTTCTGTATAAAATTCTCATCCTCCCATGTAGAATCTTCAGTGGGTAAGTTCTTCCACTTGATGAGATACTCTAAAATTGATCGATTTTTTAGCTATCGAATTCTTGTTTCCGTGACTGCTTCAGGTTCCAATATGATTTTTCCTTCCTCATCAAGTTCTGGCAATATTTTTTGAACTGGAATTTTGTCACCTATAACCTTATTTAATCATGCAACATGGAAAACTGGATGCACTCGTGAAGAAGCAGGAAGCTCCAATTTGTATGCCATAGTACCAATCTTTAGCAACACCTTGTAAGGACCATAGTACTTTGGCGATAATTTATTATCCTTCTTAGCTTGCTTGAGTGACATTTTTTTGTGTGGTTGTAGCCATAAAAATACCCAGTATCCTACATCAAAACTTCTCTCGCCGCGATGTTGATCTGCCTGTTGTTTCATTCGATTTTGTGCCAAATTTTGGTTATCCCTTAAGAGTTGGAGAACTTCTTGTTGATGCTCAATGTGATCTTCCACTACTTGAACCTTAGAATTTTCTCTTAAAGATGATGTGATGGACGATGGATGATATCCATAAAGTGCCATAAATGGGGTCATTTTGTTGCAATATGGAAGGAAGTGTTATACCAACCATTCAGCGAGAGGTAACCACTTGACCCATTATGTTTGCTTATCAGATACAAAACAACGAAGATATCCTTCCAAACATTTATTCACTATCTCAGTTTGAACATTGGATTGAGGATGATAAGATGAGCTATGATCTAGTTGAGTACACAAACAAGAAAATAATTCCATCCAAAAATTTCCAGTAAAAATGGGATCTCTGTCACTTACAATAATCCTTGGGTTTCCATGTAGCTTTTGAATTGTTTCCATAAATGTAGTAGCAACTATAGTTGCTTTAAATGGATGAGATAATGCACAAAAGTGTGCATACTTGGTAAGTCTATCAACTACTACCATGATAACACTCTTTCCTTCAGACTTAGGTAAACTTGTAATAAAATCCATTGAAATCTCCTCCCAACGTTGACTTGGAATGGATAAAGGTTGTAGAAGACACGGGGTATTAATTGTCTCAACTTTATTTTGCTGGAAAATCAAACATTTTGCCACAAAATTTTGAATATCAGATTTAAGGCCACCCAAAAAAAATTATTTCTTCACCCTATGGTAAGTTTTTAAGATTCCTAAGTGTCCTCCTAAAGGAGAAGTGTGAAATTCCAAAATAATATTTTGTTTTAGTTGGGAATTCTTACAAATATACAAGCGATCTTTTTACCATAAGGAATCATTTTTCCAACTAAATGTAAGAGATGTAATAGGATCTTGTTGAAACTTTTGAATGAGTGTCCACACTTCTTCATCCTTCTTCCAATCATCTCTTCCTTCGGTTATCCAATCTAGTTGGATAATATAAATGGCACAAAGCAATGCTTCCACCTCTTCATCCTTTCTTGAGAGTGCATCTGCGACAACATTTAGCTTCCCTTTTCTGTAGATGATTTCAAAGTCATAACCCAACATCTTTGTGACCCATTTTTGTTTCTCTTCTGAAGATATTCTTTGTTCCAAAAAGTGTTTAAGACTATCATGATCTGTTTTTACCTTGAAGTGTCTTCCCATTAGGTATGGTCACCATTTCTTTAGTGCATGTAGTATTTCCAACATTTCCTTCTCATAAATATCTTTCTGTAAATACTTTCCTTTGATTGGACAACTTTCAAAAGCAACGGGTCTTCCTTCTTGCATTAAAACAACACCAATTTCATTTTCTGAGGCATCATATTCCACAATAAAGGTTTTTGTGAAGTTTGGCGTAGCTAAGACTGGTGTTAGGCACATTGCCTCTTTAAGATGTGCAAAGGCCTTAGTTTCTTAAGGAGTCTATGAAAATGCATCTTTCTTCAATAATGTTGTTAGAGGTGCTTCTATCCTCCCATAATTCTTACCAAACTTGCGATAATACCCTGTTAACCCGAGAAATCCTTGCAACTGCTTTATGGTTGTGGGGACTTTCCATTCCTTAATGGCTTTAATTTTGTTAGGATCTAACTTAACACCCTCATGAGATACAATATGACCGAGATATTCCACCTCTTGTACTCCAAAGAAACATTCAGATGTTTTTGCATATAATTGTTTCTCCTCCAATAGTTTGAGCACCCTATCAACATGTTGAACATGATCCTTCCAAGACTTGTTGTAGATTAGCATATCATCAAAAAATACTAGCACAAATTTTCTAAGGAAGGGTCTGAAAATGGAATTCATCAACCCTTGAAATGTAGAAGGTGCATTGGTAAGGCCAAAAGGCATGACAAAAAATTCATAACGACCCTCATGAGTTCGAAATGTTGTTTTCGGAATATCTTCTGTCTTCATTATAATTTGATGATATCCTGAATGAAGATCCAACTTGGTAAAATAAATTGCTCCATGTAATTCATCCAATAATTCATCAATCACAGGAATGGTAAATTTATCTTTAATAGTGAGATTATTGAGCTCCCTATAATCCAGACACATGCACCATGATCCATCCTTCTTGTGCACGAATACTACTGGGCAGAGAAAGAACTTTGACTAGGTTGAATTATACCAGCCTCTAACATTTCTGCAATCATACGTTCAATTTCTCTCTTTTGGACAGAAGGATATCTGTAAGGCCTGATGTTTGGAGGAACACTTCCTGGAATAAAATGAATAGAATGATCATGATCACGAATAGGTGGGAGTCCTTTGGGAGTTTCAAACACCTTGGAATGATTGTCCAAGACTTTTTTGAGATCTAGAGAAATTGATGATTTTGATGTTGGAACTTATAGTGAGCATAATTGTGAAATTACGCCTTGTTTTTCTTACTTCAGAAGCTTTGTCATGACATTAGAACTTATTATTTTTCCTGGCTTCCCTGCGATACCCCGTAATTCGGCTTCCTTTCCTTCCAAAAAACAATTCAAGAAAAGTTCTTGAAAATTAAAAGATACCATCCCCAAACATTGTAACCATTGTACTCCTAGTACAACATCAACACCTCCCATTGGAATGGAAAGCATTGGTCTATTCAATACATATTCTCCCATGGTTAGCTTGATATTATGATATTTTCTAGAGAAACTTATAATTCCTCCATTTTCAACCATCACTTGACATTCTGGTGCTAGGTATAGGAAACAATTCAATTCCGTAGCTACCTTACAATAAATAATATTATGGGTACTACCCGGATCAATTGTTGGCTCGAGGGGTCCTGACCCAGGTCAAACCGCTAGCCTATTGGCCCTTTCGGCAGTGACCTTCTTGCACAAGTCGAAGTCTCACTTGAAGCAGTATGGGAGGGTGCTAGAACCAGGTTTCCGCACCCTGAGAGAGAGGAGGTAATAATGCAGGCTTGTAATTATCAGATCTACACATAAGGGTAATTCGCAGGGTTCCAAAACGTAACCAAACTATAGTTTTATCATATATGTCCTAGCAGGTTCTCATCCATGTGCATATCATCAATTACAACCATAAAATAGCATAATTGCAACCAATATTGTCAACACAAATGGTTTGCGTCCATTAACAGAGATATAAGCGCAGTAATATATTAAATGCAATTACTTTCATACCACAGGGATAACAAACAAGTTCACAGCTCAATCAGAAAATCTTAGTTCACAGCAATCATAACAGAACAGTTCCATATAACATCATATGTTTTAGCAATACTTCACATATATTACTTATCAAAATCTTCTTACATTCCCTGAATACCTCCTGTGCACACAGCCAGTAGGGTCCGCACATAGTAGGACAGAGGATCTCCGCGCACACAACCGACAGGAGTCCTAACCCAAAAAACCCACCCAGATCTAGAAATTCGTACTTCGCTTCAATCTCTATTAATTTCCTACCTACTGACTCAAAAAGGTTCAACTATTTATACTAATTTATACTATGCATCCAATGGTCCGCAAACCATGGTTTGCGGACTCTTGGTCTACCCTTGACCCTATTACAATGCATTAGGGGCTTTGACCCACCCCAAAACCCCTGCGTTAGACTAAATATAATAAAAAATATACAAAATGGACCAGATTCGTAGCTTTGTAGGAGACCATGTTCCAACAGTCCCCCAACACAATCTTGTGACTTGTCTTGAGTCACTGAGGTGGCGAGGTCTCCACTTGCGCCTGCAACAGCTTGATCGCTTTGGACAATGGGGGTAGCACACTTTGCTTTGGGTAGTAGAATTTTGGGCGGTGTCAACCAATTTCTGTGAAATCGGGCCTTCCGTCGCAACAGTGACACTTTCCAGAGTCTGGTTGAGTTTTTTTACTGCTACATCAGCATCCCGCGACAGTCTAAGGGCGTTAGCCGTCCAAGGCTTTAGGCGATCGGTGAGGGCCTTCTTCTTCTATTAAAGCACTTCTATCTCAACTTGGAGGTCTTGGATGGTTTGTAATCATGCCAGGTGCTGAGCAGGAACCAATGTGGGTAGGGTGGCTTCCAACATGGAAAACGTCTCCTCTTTCTGCCGTAGGGTCTGGGTTATTTCACGCAGGAGCGGATCGCATTGGACCTTGGTCCACAACTGCATGACAGTATCCAATAGTTGAGCACCCTGTGCGATTTGACCTGTGATGACATTCGTAGTGGTGGTGACCAGCGCAGATCGTTGGCCCCGCACCTCTAGAGGTGTTTCGGGTTGTAATTTTGCCTGCAAATTGGCAATCTACTGCTCCATCCTTGACTTAATTTCCGCAACTTCTATTCGAGATGCCTTCAATGCGGTGACCAACCCTTCCACCTTTTCCTGGGGCATAGTAGTAGCCGGAATATCTGCTGGAACTTCTGGTCAGAGCTAGTGAATGAGGCTTTCAATATCCTTTTGTTGTGTGGTGGCTAGGGTAGTTGCGGTGTTTCTTTCACTGATCGTTATCTCAACCACGCCTAGCTGTTGGTGAATCTATATGTCCCGGTGTTGAATCTCCTAAAATATACCTAAGTGGAGTCCCTTCAAAGCATCTTGGGGTATTCTGGCTAAGTCTAGCTGGACCTCCTGGCAATTATGGACCTGCATGCTCAGGTTGGGTAGACTAATTATAAGGGCAGCGCCAAGCAAAGGGTAGAGGCGACTTTCTGTTGTTGTAAGTGGAGCACTGCTGGTGGCTTGTGGCATCTGTCCCAAAGTATCACTGGTGTGCAGTGTTTCTGTATTTAGTTGCAGCTCGCGGAGCTCAGCCTGTAATGCGACGAGTGCAGCCTTATGCTGTTCTTCGAGGGCATCCCATCAATCCTATGTGGCTAGAGAGATTGCATCAACAATCTACTCAAGGTCATCGTTAGTCAAGGTGATATTTTCGTCATGATCTGTCCTCTGAGTGCGCTGCTTCTTCCGAGGTCCTTTAGCAGGCTCACTTGTGCGCTTCGTTCCGTGAGGGGATGCATCCCCTCCATCTGTCCCTAAGTCAAGTTGTGAATCTTTTTGTGTGGCTCCTTCGACATCCTTCTCGTCAGTCCACTTCTGATGTGCATATTTATTCGCAGCCAGTTCTATGTCTTTCCTGGTACTTTTTTTGGATCCCCCAATATCCTTACCAGTGAAAAGAGGAAGTACTTGTGTGGTGCTAGCATCTTTGGGGCCCTGCACTCCAGCCTTGAAGCCAATGTTCCACTGCGGGAGCCAGAGTGCAATAACACTGTCAATTTCCTTGTCTGTGACCATATAGGAGAGCGAGGTCCAAGCTTTCTCCTTTCAGCTTTGAATTTGTATATTGTGCATGGTCACCTGAAAGGTTACGATGCGCTTGTACTTGTCATAGATTGTGGGTGATAAGTGTGGGCGAGAGTTGATGGCAGCTGCCACGCTACTCTGGAAGAGGACCCAGAAGACTTGATTTTCCTCTATGTGTTGTGCATCCTTGGAGTCCCACAAATGTGCATAGAGGGCTCCTTCACACATATCCAAGGTAAGCTCAAGGAGCACAGCCTCCACAGGAGCTTCCCAGGCGACTAACGCGATGAGGAACAATAGCCACAAATAACAAAAAGCATGCCCTAAGTCCTGGGATTCGCAGACGTTGGCCAAAAATTCATCACATAAGTACTGAGTCCAATTGAAACAGACTCCCTCCACACATTGGCCTACAAGCTGGATCACATAGGCGGGGACAGCGGTGACTTGGCATTTTCGCATCAACTTACACGCCAGCAACATCGTGCCCAATTGCGTAGTGGGATCATGGATGGATTTGATGATAAACCCTCAAGTGTTCCTCTCCACCTTGTATTTTTGTCGCATCAATTCAGTAGTCTCAACTTCGTATTTCTTACCCACTCACCCCAGAGGGCTTGGTCCATTCATTGGGAGACCAGTAATATTATGAATCAGCGCAACATCAATAGGAGTTTTGTCCTAGATCCATAGGTAGCCTTCGTGAATTAGGACAAGCAGCTACCGTGCGAGCCAGTCCGTAATATTGTAATGACCAAAATGGGGCATCCTGAGTAAGTTCAGAAGCCTAGACCCAACTAACCCCCACACCCAGTGCTAGGGGATGACTGTAACTCCATTTTCATCATGAATTGTGTCGAGGTATAGCACAGGTGCTAGCTCAGGGAACGCTTCGAAGTTGGCTAGATCTTGATCATCAAACTTGACCTCATGAAGCTTACCAATAGGTTCGCCAATGATGGGAACCTTGCCTTGGGTCAGCGGCATATGTAGGTAAGTGACCAAGCCATCAAGATTCTTCGATGTGCGCATTGATGCCCTTCGTGGTCGAATAAAGGGAGGTAACCAGTGAATTGGCTCGATAGTTTGTGCTTTCTCCCGAGGTGCCTTCGGGGGTTTTGCGGTTCGCAGGGAAGTTCGCAGCTTTCCTGCAGCCCATTTCTTGGGCTTTGGGTAATTTCCAGAGCTTTGTGCCTTTGCTTTCCCTTTTCTCGTGGTTGGGCTCGATGTGGAGAGAATCTCTTCTGCCTCAAACTCGATTTCCACTACTTCCTCAGTCCCCTGCTCCACCGAGGTCATTGGTTCAGAAGGCTTAGTGGGGTTCACAGACGTCATCCTGGCACGAAAAACAAACTTCGGGTTGCTACTGTCCAAGGGGGTAGGTTGTTTGGACATGAAGGAGATACTATAAACACAAAGCGTCTTGTAGCACCAGATCGTCACAGCAAGATATGCCAAGTACAAGGTATACAACTGATACGGAACCCTTGTCTGGTTTGGTCGACCCGTTATAGCTAGCATGAGAGGTCAGTGGTTGGGAAAGCTATACTTGGAACTTACCATCATGTAAATGGTAAAAAATCTCCTGCAATTGCCTCATTAAATGCCAACTGACCACTCCATTCAACGGTAGATTTGGCATTTTACATGATTTGACTATCCCAATGGCTAGTTTTCGCAGCTCTGGTGCGCTCAACGCGACCCTGTGCTCCCAGTGCACTTGTGTGTGTTCAGCGGGCCTCGTATGCATGGTGGTCCATCCAACATTCCATCTACGTTCTGAGTTGGCCTATTGTTTTCTTTGCTAGTGCAAAACTCCCCTGACACCCAGCATCCCTGTGAACTGAAATGGCCTTGCGAAACAATTCTTTTAGAGGCGCTGTGATCCATGCGTACTCTTGCCTGGTTTTTCTGTAGTAGCCTGCGAAGTGGAGGAACGAGCACAATTGTTTCATAGCTGTAGGTGATGTTAGATTCGCAACTTCCATAGTATCCATAATCTTGAGAAATTTTCTGTAGGGGATGCACCTATCATTCACGTGCCCTTTCCTACCATCGGAAGTTATCTTTTGCAATTCTGCACAACTTCGGATTACCGGTCTAGGTTGCTCCCTGCATAAGTGAACTAGAGGGTCGAAGCGCAAGAGTAACATAGTCTGGCATGGCCCCCATTCCTAGAATTTTGTCTTACGCTTATCCCACCACTTCGCAGGTGTTGCGCGTAGGGTGAGACTGAGAGCCCATAACCTTCATTCCTTTCAAAATTCAGCTTCGAATGCTTGAAAAAATTCCTTAATGCTACCAGAACCATCAAAGTAGGGCAGATCTTGTACCTCTGAGGAGATACATCAGAAATCCCTTGTAATCCTGAGACATCACACTGCAGATACGTTGTGCAAACGGTTTTGCAAATTTTCCCATTCTTGGTCGGAGTCAGACAAACTGTATCTATCCTTTTCCCAGTAGAGCATACTATCAGCCGTAGGGTTGATCCAATCTTCATCCTATGTGGTTAACTTGTAGATGTGATCTACCTCCTCATCGATACGTACCGTCTCCGTGTACCTTTCTCCTTCTGCGGGGTCTAAGGAGACTATCACTCGTACCCCTCCGTTCTCAAATACCATGCTCTTCCTTTTTAAGTTGATAATACCGCCCATGTCGATAGCCCAATCTAACCCTAGGTGCGCAAGGTAAGGGTCTGCATATTCCACAATCTGAATGATCTCAAAGTCGGCTCGCACCTTGACTCATGCAATATTCGCTAAAATCTGTGATAACCTTCATAACGGTATGATCTTCTGCTAATTGGCCATGCACAGCTGGATAGTGGGCCATTCCAACTTGGATTCTCCCATGCGCTGCCATGTTTTCTTGGGTAGTACGTTCGCATCTGATCCTAGATCTAAAATAACTTGTTCCATTTCGTAATCCCTGATTTGTGCTGTGAGCCACATTTCCCTACCAGTGTGTTTCTTGTATTTGTACAGTGTGTTTACATCCTTAACTTCCAGGGGCGGGTTGGTTTACTTTGCACAGCTGGTTAATAGTGCCTGGAGGTTCTCAATGGCCTGCTAGTTGCACAGTAGTCTCATGCATGCTTGTAAAAATGGTCAGACCCATTCTCTTTCTTTGGTTGCCGCCAGATCCTGCGAAGTAGCTGCTTCTATGAAATCCTGCTGAGCCGCGATAAAGGTCTCCCTTTCCTTTTGCAGGTGCAGGCCTTCTTATTTGTTGACCGCTTTCTTGATCAGAGACTCAGCCGTAGCTTTTTCTTCCACCCCCCCTGGTGGCTAGGTTGCTATGGGTTATGATATTAATACCTGATCCCTCATTCTGAGGCTCCGCCGTAACCCTTTGCACATTATGCGTAGGTGTCTATCATTCATCCTGCACCTTAGCTATCAAGATCAGGAAATCCTTGATCACGTGGTCCAGCTGCCTACAATACCTACAGGATTTCCTCGTAGGGTTCGGGAAGTCCCTTGCAAAGTGACCTCTCTCTCCGCAGTTATAACATAATAGTTGGCCTCTTCCTCTACCTGTGCTTTTTCCTTGGCCCCCTCCCCTAGCCCTAACGGGGGAGCCTCCGATACCTGAAGGGGTCCTTGGTGATGAAGGATCTGTCTATACCCTATAGAGGTTTCCTCAGCCTATCATCAGATCATAAGTACGGCAGTTCTGCTCATCATGCCCCATAGACCTACAAAACCTGCACCATTGCTTCTTAACCTTCAGAATACAAGTAGCAAGGTGAGAGCAGTGGTTGGTGTCATGCAACCCCACAACATGACAGTCGTCACACCATAGTGCCAGCCTACTCGGCCCCGCTGCTTCTCTAGGGCACAACGGGCTAGGTCCTCCTTATTGCATGTAGTCTGCTAATAGCGGACAGTTGTCCTTGGTGTGGCAATTCTCCATGCATCGTATACACCACCTATCAGGGATAGCCTCCGCTCCTCGTTCTTTTCACAAGTTCTGGATCTCCATGTGCATTGCTTCCAGCTAGCCTTGGATCTGTTGTACACCCAACTAGGTTTCATCTCGTGGTGCAGCCTCCAAATTCATTGATATCTCCAAGGCCTTCTCCTACGACTCAAAGTCTTGGTGGCCCATCAGTATGTGTAGGTGGGGAAGCAACATAGAAATGAACCATTCTAGATGCTTCCTGTCATCATAATGGAATCATCCTTCCCTGATTACTTTTTTCAATCACTGATCACCTTCCCATAAAGACTTAGATGGGCCTTGTTTGAAATATTTCAGGTCATTTACTATCTGGGAGTAGGACTTAGGCTTCTTGAATTGTTTCTTCAAGGCATTATTAATGTCCTCAATGCTTGCGTTCACATGCTAATCTAGGTATCCCATGTACTAGTCCAGGGCCCTTCCTTCAAAAGCAAGAGATAGCTCTGCTCTTTTCACACCATCACTCACTACACTTTTTGCAGTCCATACAGACCCTGCAACAAACCAGAACCGATCCATATCTTCATCCCCCACACCCTTGAAGGTGGGTAACTTCATCTGTGATATCATATCGCCTTCTGGTGGTGTCGGAGGTGAGTTCTTGCTCCTACGAGGACTCGACGACGATGTCGATGGAGGGCTATGCGCAGAAAAATTAGTCACTGGGTTATAGACAGATCGACCTCCCTCTTGATTAGTTCTATAGTACTTACCTCTACGCATTGTACCCTCACTTTGATCGGCGCTCATTCACTTGGTATGGCTACACAGGATACTCTTTTCGCACAATAAGATCTTAATCAGTAACGGCAAAGATTTTAGAAACTTACCCCAGAAACCCTTGAAGAACCTCCGCTCCGCTTCTGAGTAGGACACAAATTGATCGATCACAAATTTAGTCAAAAATCATCCTATCACACTGTCTACCCAATGATCCACTGTGCAAGTAATTGTATTATCAGTCTTTTCCAACAGCCAGTTCTGGAGTTCACTGTGTGACCCATTCGTCTTTCCAACACTTCTGAAAATCGACTAGTCTTACGGGCCACTCCTGCAGCTCGATTGTGAAAGTTACAAAGAAAATATCATATACTTCCAAGAAAATATACTTATTTTTCCACTCTATGGTTAAGTTCGCACTGCGATTTTCTTTTACAACGAATTCCTGAACTTGATTTTCAAACCACTTGTCGATTTCTTTCTTTTCAAGCTTCCAACACGGCCTTGGCATTACCATATCTCTCCCTCAAAATGCTCTTGGTCCTAGCAATGGAACCATTTTTTGGCTCGAGGGCTCATAACCCAAGTTTGGAGGTGAAGGTTTTCCAACAAACCCCTATACTACTGGCCCTTTCGGCAGTGACCTGCTTGCGTAGGTCAAAGTCTCACCCGAAGCAGTATGGGAGGGTGCTGGAACCAAGTTTCCGCACCTTGAGAGAGAGGAGGTAGTAATGCAGGCCTGTAATTATCAGATCTACACAGAAGGGTAATTCGAAGGGTTCCAGAATGTAACAAGACTATAGTTTTATTAGATCTGTCTTAGCAGGTCCGCATCCACGTGCGTATCATCAATTACAACCATAAAATATCATAATCGCAGCCAGTATTGTCAACACAGATGGTTTGCGTCCATTAACAGAGATATAAGCACATTAATATATTATATGCAACTACTTTCATACCACAGGGATAACAAACAAGTTCGTAGCGCATTCAGAAAATCTTAGTTCGCAGCAATCATAACAGAACAGTTCTAGGTAACATCATATGGTTCAGCAATACTTCACATATATTACTTATCAAAATATTCTTACATTACCTAAATACCTCTTACGCACACAACCAGCAGGGTCCGCACACAGCAGGACAGAGGATCTCCGCGCACACAGCCAGCAGGAGTCCTAACCAAAACAACCCACCCAGATCTAGAAATTAGTACTTCGCTTCAATGTCTATTCATTTCCTACCTATCGACTCAAAAAGGTTCAACTATTTATACCACTTTAGCCTACACATCCAATGGTCCACAAACCGTGGTTTGCAGACTCTTGGTCTACCCTTGACCCGCTTACAATTCAGTAGGGGCTTTGACCCACCCCAAAACCCCTGCATTAGACTAAATATAAAAAAAATATACAAAATGGACCAGATTCGAAGCTTTGTAGGAGACCCTGTTCCAACATCAATCAACACTATTACCTTTTTCTTCTTGATATGTCCTTCTATATTGAGAGTTTGAGGAGTGGTAATACTTGCCAATGCATTACACGAAATGGTCGGACTCATTTCTTCTTATTCTAGGGTTGGTTCTTGGTGTATATCCTCTTCTTTTGAAGTTTCTTGTTCATTTTCTTCCTCCTCTTCACAATCTATGTAAAATAATTTCTTCTCAGCACACTTATGACCTTTAGTGTATTTTATATCACAACTGTAGCAAAGTCCTTTTGCTATTTTTTCTTCCAATTTTTGTGGTGTCAACCTTGTAGGTTGTGGAAGTATATAAGTAGCAATACTTCCTTCTTTATAGATGTGAGTGGTAGGCTTCCTTTTCGCCATAATTTTACATTCAAATTTTCTTGCCAATCTGAATGCCTTCTCCAATGAATCAGGTTCCCAAACACGAACTTCATGTTGGATGTTATCATTTAAAGTGCCTATGAAGACATCAATCATGTCTTCCTCTGGAATATCAATTACCCTTATATTCAATTTTTAGAATTCCTCCATTTGCTCCACCACTGAACCTTTTTGCTTGAGATTTATCAATTGGCTAAAGAAAGTGTTGCTCTTTGTATCTTCATAATGTGCTATCATTTCCTCCTTAAAAATTGACCAAGTGACAATTTTTTACGGGAGCAAAGCCATCGATACCATCCAAATGTATTTTTCTCTAAATGTAAAGTTGCAATGCATACCATTTTTTTTCTGCACATTATTGAGATCAAAATATTGCTCCATCTGTAGTATCCATGTTACGGGATCCTTGCCATCAAACTTCCTCGTATCCATCTTTGGAATATGGTGGGTCTTCCATCCAACATTAGAGTTTATGAAATCACGATTAACATTTATTTTTTTCTCATCGTGAGTTTCCTCTACTATCTTTTCACCATTAGGAAACATTTCTTGTATCAAATTTGTCAAACCTTCCATGTCTGCTTTTAGATCATTCTTCATGTTTTCCATTTTTTCTTGCATGTCATCCATCTTATAGTCCATGCCAGCTTCCATGCCATCCATCTTAGCTTCCATGCCATTCTTCAAAATGTCCATGCTTTTCTTCAAACCATCCATCTTAGCTTCCACGCCTTTCTTCAAATCTACCATTTCATTTTTTTTTGCTCTTTGTGAGAGAGAAATTTGGTGCAATTGCTCTTGTAATTTTGATATATCATGTTGTGCTTCTTCGTCCTCATGAGTCATAGTAGATCCTTCTAAAGTCTTAATGGGTGTTGAATTCTTTTTAGGAGGAATTTTAGAACCCAATATTGATATCTATTCTACAATATGCCCTTGGAATCAATTCAAACTTATTCTTCAAACAAGACTTATGAAATTCGAAAAAAATACACACCTTTTCTGGATTTTGAGGAAATCAATATTAAAAATGAATTATCTCTATGATTTTGGATCTTCGAAATCTGAAATTTGGTCCTGTAGTATCCCTCAAAATCTTCTTTTGAATGCCACTAGTCTGACCTGATTTGGATTCTTCAAGGTGTTGTGGTTCCCATGATTTGGCAGGTTTGGCAATACCAAATGATGAGACAACATCAAACCACTTTGGGACCTCAGGCTCTAGTCCTCCTGGGTCCAGAGAGGGATCTCTCTATAAAGGAAAAGAATAATATATCTTTGAGGTTCAATTCAAGGTATTAGACTAGTTATAGGGCACAAGGGTTGTTGTTTTGTTTTTTTTTTGTTGTTTGGGTGGGAAACATGAAATAAGGGTTCAATGTAAGACAAAGAAGTGGGCAAAGAAGGATTTTGGAAATGGGAAGATGATTCAAAGAGAACTCAAGTCCATTGGGCAATGGGGTCATAAGAGGGTTTACTTGCAATTCAATATCCAAGGCTTTCAAATGGGCTAGTCATCTAAAACAGAGGATCTCTAAAGATGATAGTATGGGATGAAATGGTAGGAAATGAAGGCGAATGACAAGGAAACCTTCCAAGGTGACCACATAGGAGCAAATCTAGGGACAGGGTGTGCCTTAACCATCTATGACCAAACTCCTAATGAGGCTAACTCTTCAGACAATAGAAGACACTTAAGATTTGACAAAAAGTGAAGCCTAAGATCAGAGAAAGACTTTTAACTTTCAATGCTTTTACATTCAGCTTAAGGGATCTTAGAAAGTTTAAACTGTTGGAAAAGGATCCTAGTGAGACAGAACCAACTCTAAATCTCCCAGTATCCCAATTATTTCAGCTAAAACTAGACAAGAACATCTAAAAACAAATTTTGAATTCATACATCAGTAAGTAGGGAAACACCATCTACTATACTGGTTAAATTATATTGAATTTTCTCTTAGATAAAACAATTAGTAGAAAAAATCCAAGACAAGAAGTGCAGGAAGCATTAGGGTACCATGCAAGGGTATATCCTAAGCGAGATTACTGATTTCTTATCAGAGAAATGAAATATGATGAATTACAGAGGGAAAACATAGACAAGGATAAAACACATCACCGCTACTTTAAATCAGGATCCAATGAACATGCTTGTCATATTAAAGAGCAACACCAGTCATATACATCATTTTCCAATAGCTTGATATCATTCTGAAATCATCTCCTTATCCTATTTTACAACTAATACACATAGAGCTCTATCTCAAAGAAACAGCTTACAATCCACAATTAACCGACCAACAACCTTTACAATGTATTTTTCATGAGTTCTTATAGCTGAAAGTGTAGCAGTAGAGGTATATAGAACTTTCAATGAAACATTAAAACAGAGGAAGAAGAGCGCTCGAGGCCCATTTTGTTTTAATATCCCTGCATTGACTTTCAGTACTCTTTGGATGAAAGAGTGGTCTTTGACAGGTGGAAAATAACTCCAAAGGTATGTTCTTGAAGCACTTTCTGGAAGTTGGTACTTTGTTTGTACACTGGGACAAGTAAGGCAGATAAATGACATCAGGCCCGCCATATTGTGTAACTAATGCTTTGGAAATCTTAGGACTGCTGTCAGGGTGGTGATCTTCTTAGGAACATAGATGGAGAATAAAAAACATTATGGGAACTCGTCCTTTCTTGTGAAAGAACATTCCGCTGATGTGAAACACGAAATGGCTTGTTTCATGTGCTTTAGACCTTATTAGGCCTCCTGTATCATTCATGAGGTCTTCAATCTGTATATTCGCCCTTTAACACTGTATTATGATATTAATCTTCAATAATAGGCTTTTAATCTCTTTAATCCTTCACTGATACTCTTTGCCGCTTCTGTTGACTTCCTTTGTGAATACTGCAGGTTTTCATGGCGCTGGAGGGTTTGAAACAGAGTTAATAACTCTAATTTGGATAAAACATGTGTTTAAAAACCCCCTTAGGAGTCTTTCTTGCAATCTCTAACTCTGAAAAAGCTTCTCTGGGCTCTAGATTTTCCTTTTTGTGCTGGTGAGATAGGGAGTCATTTTAATCATCTGTGGCCCTGCACAACACAATAAAATTGTTAAGAAAAATCCATGGGAGCGGAGGCGGATGCTATGGAGGCTCGTGGAAGATGGAAGTGCAGTGGAAAATGACTGAAAATCACTGTGAAATGGTGAAAGAACGACTATGAAGGAGGTCTGTTGTGAAGATGACTCTGGACCGTTGGATTAGACTGGGAGATGTTGATCGACGGTCGGGATTCATCGGTGCAGAAGTATAGACCGAATCAAATGAACATGAATAACTTTAGTGTTAAACACCAAAGTTTAACTTTGGACGAATTACAAAGGAAAAAAGGAAAAATGAATAAAAGTCGGGCGCCTCTGGTGGTGGGACCAGAAGGGCGGAGGGTGATTGAACGTGGACCATTGGATCTCAGGAGGAGATCAACGGTGGAGATCCTTCGATGAAACTCTGAAGAAGGCTCGATGAAAGGGATAGGAGATGAGGATGCGATGCAATGTGAGCCGTTAGATCAAACAATCAACGGTCAGGATTAAAGCAGGATTACACCGGGGAGGGGTGGTTTTTAGATAAAAAACCACTGGTTTCGCGCAGCTCCAAAGCGGTTTTGAAATTTGGCCCAAAAGAACGCGATATGCCTCGGAGCCCGACACGTGGCAAAAAAAAACTGCCCATATCGTGCGATTTCAAAATTTTAAATTTTGGACACCAAAGTAACGCGATATGGTTCTCAGTCGTAGGATTGCGGGCGGGGAGATCTAACGGTGGAGGAGCGAGCACGATGAAGGCAAGATGCATGGGCGGAAGTGGGGGGCCAAGTCAAAAGTGGTTTGAATGCGGGCCATCAGATCTAAATAATGGACAGTCAGGATCAAAGGTAGGAGCACTAATGTTCCAAAGGGGAAAAGATTATAATAGATGGGTGGGACAAGTCCTGACCGTTGGATCTATTGGGATGAACGACGGAGATTTTAAAGAGGAAGCGGAGGCAAAGGGGCGAGTGAGTGGGCGGGAAGAATGGGAGCCGTTGGATCTCAGGAGATCAACGGTGGAGATCTAATCACATCGGAGACAAGCAGGGGGCCAAAAACTCTGAAGTTTGATGTCGCAATGACGCGTGGACCGTCAGATCAAAGGTGAGATCGACGGTCGTGATTGGATCGGAGATCGCCAATTGGGGGAGATAGGGTGGCATTTAAAACTTCTTGCGATTAGCGGTGATGTGAGACAGCATAGACCGTTAGATCTGTATGGAAGATCAACGGTGGGGATTCAGTCAGAGATCGCAAATCGGAGGAGGCGAGGTGGCACTTATGAATTCTTGTGATTGGCAATCATGTGAGCCAGCGCTGGCTGTTGGATTATCAAAGAGATCAACGGTGGAGATTGTAGCGGGGTCATGAAAATGAGGACCAATCACATCAGAGTTTTTTTTAATAAACAAAGGAAAGGGCACTCACGAAAGATTCCAATTGCAATTAGCGCCTGGGGCTTTAGCGCCTGGTCTTGGGCGCGGGTCACATGCGGGAAAAGGAGCTAAGGGCTGGGCCAAAAGAGGCTTAAGCCTGTTATAAGATAAAAAGTGGGTTTTTATGCCAAAAACAGAGTTTTTTAAGGCTAAACAGTGGGTTCCGGTAAAAGGAAAAAGGGGTTTTTAAACCAAATGAAGGGATTCACAAGGTTTTAAAAGGGGAATTTTGAGAAGGGAAAAAAGGGGTTAAAATGGGGAATTTGCAGGGATAAAAGGGAGCAGATAAAGGTTTTCTTGAGCACAATTCTTTCACAAACAATGAGGCTTTTCAATGGAAACAGAAGTGAGGGTTGTTCAGAGGATACACAACACAAGGAGACTTCAATAATGATAGGTTTTAAAAGGAAATGTATCTCTTGAAGACTCAGAAACAAATTTAGCCACCTGTTTGCTATGTCAAAATTTATAGGTGGCTAACAGTGGCTCCACATGGGGATGGCATATTCTTGAAGGTGTCAAGAATCTCAGAAAATAATCTTTGGAAGTAGGCTAGATGCCTGGTACTTGACACATCTTTTCTTCTTTGATCAGCTGCCACAACTCATGAAAACATCATATCAGCAGCAATATTTCTCCCAAACAATCTACCTACCCATCCTACAGTCCTAACATTTTTTCTTCAAGGTGCATTTGGACTTGCAGACCTTATTCATCATTCATTTTTTATTGAAAGTAGAAAACACTAATCTAATTCTACCCTTATTCCTCCATGAGACCAGATTAGACAGTTGGCCTCGTAGCTTCTCTACCTACACTAATATCTGCTAGGATTAAATTGTCTAGCAGATTTCTTTCTCTACATTCTACAGCAAAAATTGAAAAACAGTCATACCAGGATTAGACTGTTTGGTTTGTTGTGGGTCCATGACATAAAGACAGTTTCTCATGAACTAACTTCACAGGAAATTGAAACCAAAATTTTGAAGGCTTGAAATTGTGAAACTTTAGAGCATCCTTCTTTCTCTTCTGACTCAGATTTTGAGCTTGTTAGACTCACTTTTCTTCTTCATTTCAGCTCTGGTTTTGGGCTTGTTAGCGCTGATTCTTCCTTTTTCTTTGCTAGTTCAGGTTTTGAGCATGTTAGTACCAGCCTTCTCTTTCTTTGGCTCAGGTTTTGAACATGTTTGAGCCATTCTTTTGGAGCTTTAGAGGTTCAAGTTTTAAGCTTGTCTGAACCTTTTATTTTCTCTATTTTTTTGTATATTTTTTCTTTTTCTTTGAAACTGAACAAAGCAATGGTATTTACAATGGAGGTGAGAATTTTAAACTAGAACTCAGCAGTAGTAATGTTTGAGCATCCTGCCATTGACAGGACCCCCAAACAGATATGTACCATCTAACACTTGCAGAAAGAATGCATTCGGACCAATGGTGGACTGAATAACATAAGGACCTTGCCACAAACTGTCAAATTTGCCATGCTTACCTTTATCTTCTCTTCTAGAGTCCCACTTAAGCACCTTGTCTCCAATTTTGAAGTCACAAGATTTTGTTCTTTTATCAAACAACTTTTTGATGCTTTCTTGCACTTTTTGAGCTCTGTTGTAGACCTCTTCTCTTGTTTACTAGAGATGTATTGTCTGATTGATCCTCCTTACCATGTTGTCTTCTTCTGACTGTATTTCTTGGACTAATTTTATCACTGGTACCCCTAGGTTGGTAGGGAATACTATATCTGCCCCATAGATAAGCTGATATGGAGACATTCTGATGGATTTCTTTATTGTCAACCTGTCTACCCACAAAGCATGCACTAACTTGTTATGCCATGATTTTTTGTTCTCTTCAAGCAGCTTCTTGATGATGGTCACCAAAATCTTATTTGATGATTCTGCTAGCCCATTACCCTGAGGATAATAAGCAATAAAATGACCAAGTGCAATCTGATACTTATGACAAAAATCAATCATCCTTTTGGAATCAAAATTAGTAGCATTATCAGTGATAATATTCCTAGGGCAGCCAAATCTAGATAGGATGTGGTCTTCTAGGAATTTTATAATAACAAAATCTGTGGCATTCCTAGTGGGGATGGCCTCTATCCATTTTGTGAAATAGTCTGTGGCTGTGAGAATCCATTTGTGTTGGGATGATGAAACATGATGGATTTCTCCTATGAAATCTAGGCCCCACTGTTGAAAAGGGGCTTCAACAGTGATAGGTTGTAATGGTAAAGGGAGAAGTTTTCTTTTGCCCTCAAAAATCTGACACTTGTGGCAGGAAACTATCATTTTATGTCCATCTTGGAAAAGGGTGGGCCAGTAAAAGCCAGCTCTAAGGATTTTTTTGGCTGTGGTTTTCCATTATAAATGACCCCCACACTCTCCCTCATGGAACTCATGTTTGACCCTATCTGCATTGACTTCCAGCAAACATTTAAGCAACAAACCATTTGCATTTTTCCAGTATAAACATTCATTTAAAATTCAATAATTTCTAGCCTTTAACTTTAGGAACCTTGCCTTTGTCTTTGATAAATTAGGACGGGCATTAAGATTTGTAAATACATACAAGATGTCAGCATACCAAGGAGAGTTTGGAATTTTTCTTTGATAGTGGGAGCAGGTAATCCTTCATGTTCGTCCAAAATATCTACCATGTTTATGTCAAGGGCTTGTAAGTTAGATTCATCCATTAACTGAGCTAAGCCTTGACCTTTGATAATTTTTGTGGGTTTGATCTCCAAATCATATTCTAATATTACAGTTATCCATTTGCCCCTCTTCCCATCTGGGTCTTGGGACAAAATTTCCTTTACCACTATGTTAGGCACGTAGGCAATGGTGTGAGAATGCAGAATATACACCCTGAAGTCTTTTAAGGCCTTTACCAGAGCATAAGCCTGTTTTTCCATTATGTTATATTTCAGGGGTGCATCTCTCAATGCTTTGATAAAAAAAGCGATAGCCGGTTGTTCCTATCCTTCTGGGTTTTCTGCAACAAAACGGTGGCCACGGTATGCTCTGAGGCAAAGGAGAATATAAGGAAATCTTTAGAAAAATCTGGGCTGATAAGAACTGGAGCTCGGGTGAGCGCATGTTTAACTAATTCAAAAGATTTTTCGGCTTCTATAGTCCACTTTACTCCCACTCCTTTCTTAAGCATTTCATTCATATTTCTTAGGAGTTCTGCTAAGTTGGGAATAAACCTCCTTAAGAAGTTAATTTTCCCAATAAAGGACTGTAGTTATTTTATGTTCCTTGGGTGGATAATCTGCAGTATTCCCTCAACTCTTTTCGGTTCTATTTTAATTCCCTTTTCTGATATAATATGGCCAAGAAGCTTACCTTCTTGAAGCCTGAACACTGTCGTCTTGGGATTTAGAGATAGCCCGAACCTTCTACATTTTTCAAATAATTTTCTCAAATGTTTAAGGTGCTCCTCATCGGTTTTGGAATAAACTATTATGTCATCGAGGTATATTACAATGAAGTGACCTATTTCTTCTGAAAACGCGATGTCCATAGCTCTTTGGAAGGTTTCACCAGCATTCATTAGTCCAAAAGGCATTTTCACGTACATGAACATGCCCCATGGAGTGGTGAAAGCTATTTTTAGTTTATCTTCTAGGAGTACTAAGACCTGGTTATACCTTGAGAAACCATCTAACAGAGATATCCTCTTTGAGCCAACTACCCTTTGTACGATGTGTTCCATTTTGGGTAAGGGTAATTATCTTTTAGGGAGGCTCTGTTAAGGTCTCTAAAATCAATGCACAATCTGATTTCGCCTGTCTTTTTTCTCATAGCTACAAGGTTGGAAACCCAATCAGAAAACCTCACAGGCACTATGATTCCTGCCTCATACATTTTCTTGATTTCCTTTTCTATAAGAGGTAGTTGTACTGGGTTAATTCTGCACATTTTTGCCTAAAGGGTTTTTGGTTTTCTTTCAATGGGATCTTGTGCTGGATGATTTATGTGTCATAGGCTTTTAAGTCCTCATAGCTCCAAGAAAACACATCAACAAACTCTTTAAACAAATCAATGTATTTCTTCTTGATGTGTTCCGGCAGGGATTTAGCTAATTTAATCATCTTAGGCTTATCCTGGCTATCTATATTGCATTCTTTGACATCCGATTCAACGTGTTCTATAGTGGGCTTTTTGCCACATTGTTAAAATCAAAAAGGTCCTCAAGGAGCGCTAGTCCTCTGGGTATGTTTTTGTCTTTGGACTGAAGCACCTCTATGTCTTCTTTATCCACGTTTATGTATTCTTTTGTTTGCATTCCAAGTTCTTTGGTTAACATGTTTATTTCTACAGAACATGATGGTTTTTCTTCATCGAGGGGCTCTTTATCCGAACTACTTTCATCAGACTTAAAGCCCGACTCTAGCAATTCGAACTCATTCCTGCAAAGCAAGAAATCCTCTATCTGTTTGTCCCCCTCAAAGACTTGCCAATGTTTCTCATTATCTGGCACCGTTGGCCTATATTTTGTTTGAATAATGATATGTTTATCACTAGGTATTCTCTGATATGAACTAGCAGCGCAGGCCAATCCATTTTTAATAATGTTCTGGTCCCTAGGGATAAACACAAGCTCGTATTATACAAATGTTTTCAACAGATCCATGGCATCATTTCTGTATGCCCACAACCTAGGATGTTTCGCAGTGTACTCTCCATTCGCTTGTTTGATGACTAACTCATAGTCTCCATGTACAACTATCCTCTGGGCTCCTATTTTTTTCAATAGATTCAATCCTAGGATGAGAGCCTCATACTCCGCGATGTTGTTTGTACATTTAAATTATAGTTTGAAGGCATGACTCTCAACATAATTGCTTTTCGTATTTTGCAACCATACTCCAGCCCCTGCATTCTTTCTAGTGCATGACCCATCAAATCTCATTCTCCATAAAGGAATGTTTGCAGACTTATTATCATTTTAATCCCTAATGCTATGTTCACCCTTATGTAATATTCTGAGGTCTGCACTATGATGTGTAATGTTTTGTTCTTCGGGAATTTCATGGAGCTCGGAGTGATGAGTAGTCTATTGTTTGCAGTCTTGGTTTTGTTTACGTTGGTCGTTTGATTTAGTACATTGTTCAAAGGTTTCTTCCTCTTTTTCCTCAACATCTAGAGTCTCCATTATGTTAAGATCTGTGGGCTCTACTCTGTTGTCTAAATTTCTGTCTTCTAGCTCTGGCTCGTCTATAAGTTCATTGTTGTAAAGGATAAAAGAGTCCATATCTGTATGGACAGAGTAGAGAGGGGAATTTTTAGGTTTCTCCGGGCTGCTAACCATAAACTTCATGTGTGCCTCTCTGTATAGTCTTCTAATCTGGCTAAAGACAGGGATTTTGGCATATGTCATGTCCATCTGCATTGTACCTTGCAGCTTGGCACCCCATGACCTTGAAAACAACATGCCATACTTAGGAGGCACATCTGCCACTACAACATCCATAACCATGCATTTGGCTAGGATTTGAGTCAAATTCACACAAATATATTTGATTAGGCCTAGGCACTTCACTCTGCTAGAGTCAAATGAATATAAATCCTTATAAGGTCTGTTTATCTCTAGGCCTAACTTTTCCATTATGACTTTTGGCATAAGGTTGTGTGAAGCCCCAGAATCATGCATGGCATTATGCAGGATTTTGTCATGGATATTGAGGCTAACATAAAAAGGAGGTACTACTCCTTCTTGAAATTTCCCTTCAATTTTTGGGCCAAACAAAAGAGTTGGTTGATCATCATTTAGATTGACAGTATCACTATTTTATCCTAAGTTTAAAGCTTTCAAAATTTTACCTTTATATACATCTTGAGTAGCCAATTCAGTGAGAGGAACTGAAATTTTGATTTTGGCAATCTCACTCTCCAGATTGAAAGGAGACTGACTCTTTGAAAGGATCATTTCTGTTTTGTTGGTTACTGTTTTACTGGTAGAATCAGCTTTCTGATTCTCACTATGTACAACGTTTGAAGCTGTTTTATCAGGAGCATTAGCTGCAGTGCTAGTGCTGCTAGTTTCTTAACTTGGTTTTTCAGTAGTCTGGATGTATTTTTCTTTGTTTTTGCTAGAATTCACAATTGTTGATTTGTTACTTTCAGCAGTCACTTTAGGAGTCTTTTCAGGTATTTTCTTAATGGTGATTTCAGAATATTTTGTTTTGGGAGTGTCTATGTCCTTCTTACTTCTGAGATCATATTGTTCTCAGACTTGCATGATGGCATTTTCGAATCCCAACCTATAGTCTTCAAATTCTAACCCTTCCTCATCCCAGTGTGAGTATGAGGTTTGATTATCCTCTGTAGAAAAGGTGTGATCCTGGTTATCTCCTTCCACCATGTTGATGGTAGTTCCCTCTAATTCTTCTATTATTCTCTCATCCTCATCAAGGAAGTTCTCTTGGAATGGGGGTATGACTTGTTGATCAGAGTCTATTTGTCTATTTGGGGGGTTTTTTCTCCTAAAATTTTGGTTCTGGTTTTGATTTTGGTTTATGTTCTGATTGTTGACTTGGAAAACCATTTTCTCCATCATTATTTCTATCCTCTCCATGTTTTTGGCTAGGCTATCATATTTGGAATCAGATGAAGAAGCTGCAGTGTCATCCCTATAGGTTACCTTCTTTTCAGCCCTCATTCTAGCCCTTTTTTCAATCAGGTTTTCTTCTACACTCACTGATCCTTTCTGCATGTCTTCTAATGTGTCATAATCTCTCTCCCTAAGCTGGTAGGCCATATCATCATCAAATCCTTCAGGGTATTTCACTAAGGCCATTCCTTGGGGAGGTTTCATGTGAGGTGGAAGAGCATTGTAGACACTGTTAAATCTAGTAGAATAGTCATGTACACTCTCTCCCTGGTTTCTTTTAAGGTTCTTATATTCAGCTAGTATTTGGAGAGGGTTTCTTTTGACTTCCCATTTGTTTATGAAGGTTTGATGTAAAGAGGGAAGATCATGGATACTATTGGGAGGTAGGCATTTAAACCACTTCTTCACATCTCCTCATAAACTCTGGGCAAAGATTCTCATTTTGACTGTCTCATCATCTATCTCCATATAGTCAAAGGCATCTTCCATCCTATCTACATGGTGTTGAGCTGTGGCAGATTCTTTCCCAGTGAAATGAGGGATTTTTGATTGATAAACATTGGGTAAAGGCACTAGAGGCCGTGGTAACACAAAGGGAGCATACCATGCTGCCATGATGGTGTTTTGTGGAGGTAAAGTTTGGGCTTGAGCAGCAGGTATATGAAAGGCAGAAATGCTAGGACTAGTAGCAAACTGTTGATAAAATCTAGGGTGACAGAGGCCCAAGTTATGGATGAAATGAATATCAGGAGGTGTTGATGGGGGATTTTCTCTATCACCAATCTGTTGACCACTATGCTATGGTGAACTTTGAGGCTCAAAGTCTTCCTGTCCTATAGCACTGAATGACTGAGTTCTTGGTAAATTTCTTGGTAAGTTTAAGTCAATTTGAGTGTTTGATAGAGCTGCAAAGTTTTCAAGTGCTGAATTAGCTCTATTAATGTGTCTGGAAATAGTTGATTCTCTGTATGTATAAGGCTTCCTAAGAATACTCTTAGGGTTCTCAACTACCTCAGGTGGGTTTGGATTAGGATAAGCCCTGTTATGGATTGTTCTTGAAGCCAGTATGTTAGGCCTCAACGACGAAAGTTAGCCAGGTATGACAGTCTTTAAGAGGCAAAATATCTTTAAACCACGAAGCTTAATCCTATGTGTTTCTTTTCCTATGGATGATTTTGAAATGCAACTAGTCTCCCAGTGGATTCTTGTGAAAAAAAAGATAATCAGCAGGCCTACTGATCACAAATGGAGTCTTTTGGTCATTTAGGAACTGTGGAGTCGCCAGGTGGAAGGTTTAAAATTCTTTAAGAAAGTTTATTGTCCATCACAGTGATTTGCTACCAAACCAAGGCTACTATGGTCTTCTTTGAGTTCTTAGAGATGTTTCAAAGAGTTTTTTACTCAAAGTCCCCAGTGGAGTCGCCATTATGTTGTGGTTCCCTTGATTTGGCAGGTTTGGCAATACCAAATGATGAGACAACATCAAACCACTTTGGAACCTCAAGATATAGTCCTCCTGGGTCTAGAGAGGGATCTCTCTATAAAGGCAAAGAATAATATATCTTTGAGGTTCAATTCAAGGTATTAGACTAGTTATAGGGCACAAGGGTTGTTGTTTTTTTCTGTTTTGTTGTTTGGTTTGGAAACATGAAAGAAGGGTTCAATGTAAGACAAAGAAGTGGGAAAAGAAGGATTTTGGAAATGGGAAGATAATTCAAAGAGAACTCAAGTCCATTGGGTAATGGGTTCATAAGAGGGTTTACTTGCAATTCAATATCCAAGGCTTTCAAATGGGCTAGTCATCTAAAACAAATGATCTCTAAAGATGATAGTATGGGATGAAATGGTAGGAAATGAAGGCGAATGACAAGGAAACCTTCCAAGGTGACCACATAGGAGAAAATATAGGGATAGGGCATGCCTTAACCATCTATGACCAAACTCCTAATGAGGCTAACTCTTCAGACAATAGAAGACACTTAAGATTTGACACAAAGTGAAGCCTAAGATCAGAGAAAGACTTTTAACTTTCAATGCTTTGAAATTCAAATTAAGGGATCTTAGAAAGGTTAAACTATTGGAAAAGGACCCTACTGAGATAGAACCAACTCTAAATCTCCCAGTATCCCAATTTTTTCAGCTAAAACCAGACAAGAACATATAAAAACAAATTCTAAATTCATACATCAGTAAGCAGGGAAACACCATCTACTATACTGGTTAAATTGTATTGAATTTGCTCTTATATCACACAATTAGTAGAAAAAATCCAAGACAAGAAGAGAAGGAAGCATTAGGGTACCATGCAAGGGTATATCCTAAGCCAGATTACTGATTTCTTATCAGAGAAATGAAATATGATGAATTACAAAGGGAAAACATAGACAAGGATAGAACACATCACCGCTACTTTAAATCACGATCCAATGAACATGCTTGTCATATTAAAGAGCAACACCAGTCATATACATCATTGTCCAACAACTTGATATCAGTCTGAAATCATCTCCTTAGCCTATTTGACAACTAACACACACACAACTCTATCTCAAAGAAACAACTTACAGTCCACGATTAACCAACCAACAACCTTTACAATGTATTTTTCATGAGTTCTTATAGCTGAAAGTGTGGTGGTTTAGGTAGATATAACTTTAAATGAAACATTAAAACAGAGGAAGAAGAGTTCTTGAGCCCCATTCTGTTTTAATATCCCTGCATTGACTTTCAGTACTCTTTGGATGAAAGAGTGGTCTTCGACAGGCAGAAAATAACTCCAAAGGTATGTTCTTGAAGTACTTTTTGGCAGTTGGTACTCTGTTTGTACACTAGGACAAGTAAGGAAGATAAATGACTTCAGACCTGCCATACTGTGTAACTAATGCTCTGGAAATCTTAGGACTGCTGTCAAGGTGGTGATCTTCTCAGGAACATAGATGGAGAATAAAAAACATTATGGGAACTTGTCCTTTCTTGGGAAAGAACATTTTGCTGATGCGAAACACTGAAATGGCTTGTTTCATGCGATTTAGGCCTTATTAGGCCTCCTGTATCATTCATGAGGTCTTCAATTTGTATATTCACCCTTTAACACTGGATTATGATATTAATCTTCAATAACAGGCTTTTAATCTCTTTAATCCTTCACTGATACTCTTTGCTGCTTCTGTTGACTATCTCTGTGAATATTGCAGGTTTTCATGGCGCTGGAGGGTTTGAAACAGAGTTAATAACTCTGGTTTGGATAAAACATGTGTTTAAAATCCCCCTCAGGAGTCTTTTCTGCAATCTCTGGCTGTGAAAAAGCTTCTCTGCACTCTAGATTTTCCTGTCTATGCTGGTGAGATAGGGAGAAATTTTAATTATCTGTGGCCCTACACGAAAAAATTAACTTGTTAAGAAAAATCCATGGGAGTGGAGGTGGATGCTGGGGAGGCTCGTGGAAGATGGAGGTGCAGCTGAAAATGGCTGAAAATCGTTGCAAAATGGTGAAAGAACAATTCTGACGGAGGTCTGGTGCGAAGAGGACTATGGATTGTCGGATTAGACTAGGAGATGTTGATCGACAGTTTGGATTCATCGGTGCAGAAGTATAGACTGAATCATATGAACACGAATAATTTTAGTGTTAAACACCAAAGTTTAACTTTGGACAAATTACAAAGGAAAAAAGGAAAAATGAATGAAAGTCGGGCGCCTCTGGTGGTGGGACCAGAAGGGTGGAGGGTGATTGAATGTGGACCGTTGGATCTCAGGGGGAGATCAACAGTGGAGATCCTCTGATGAAACTCTGAAGAAGATCTGATGAAAGGGATAGGAGATGAGGACGCGATGCGATGTGAACCGTTAGATCAAAAAATCAACGGTCGGGATTAAAGCGGGATTACACCGGGGAGGGGTGGTTTTTAGATTAAAAACTGTTGGTTTCACGCTTCTCCAAAGCGGTTTTGAAATTTGGCCCAAAATAATGCGATATGCCTTGTTGCCTGACACGTGGCAAAAAAAAACCGCCCATATTGCGCGATTTAAAAATGTTAAATTTCGGACACCAAAGTAACGCGATATGGTTCTCGGCCATTGGATTGTGGGCAGGGAGATCTGACAGTGGAGGAGCGAGCATGATGAAGGCAAGATGCACGGGTGGAAGTGGGGGGCCAAGTCAAAGGTGGTATGAATGTGGGCTGTCATATCTAAATAATGGATGGTCATGATCAAAGGTAGGAGCACTAATGTTCCAAAGGGGAAAAGATTATAATAGATGGGGGGGGAAAATCCTGATCGTTGGATCTATTGGGATGGACAACGGAGATTTTAAAGAGGAAGAGGAGGAAAAGGGGCGAGTGAGTGGGTGGGAAGAATGGGAGTCATTGGATCTCAGGAGATCAACGGTGGAGATCTAATCGCATCGGAGACAGACAGGGGGCCAAAAACTCTGAAGTTTGATGTCGCGATTACGTGTGGATTGTCAGATCAAAGGTGAGATCGACAGTCACGATTGGATCGGAGATCACCCATCGGGGGAGACAGGGTGGCATTTAAAACTTATTGCGATTGGTGGTGATGCGAGACAGCGCAAGCCATTGGATCTGTATGGAAGATCAACGGTGGGGATTCAATCGGAGATCGCCAATTGGAGGAGGCGAGGTGGCAATTATAAATTCTTGCGATTGGCGATCATGTGAGCCAGTGTTGGCCGTTGGATTATCAAAGAGATCAATGGTGGAGATTGCAGCGGGGTCGTGAAAATGAGGACCAATCGCATTGAAGTTTTTTTGAATAAACAAAGGAAAGGGCACTCACGAAAGCTTTTGATTGCGATTAGCGCTCGAGGCTTTAGCACCTGGTCTTGGGTGCGGGTCACATGCGGGAAAAGGGGCTAAGTGCTGGGCCAAAAGGGGCTTAAGCCTGTTATAAGGTAAAAAGTGGGTTTTTAGGCCAAAAACAGAGTTTTTTAAGGCTAAACAGTGGGTTCCAGTGAAAGGAAAAAGGGTTTTTAAAACCAAATGAAGGGATTCACAAGGTTTTAAAAGGGGAATTTTCAGAAGGGAAAAAAGGGGTTAAAATGGGGAATTTGTAGGGATAAAAGGGAGTAGATAGAGGCTTTCTTGAGCACAATTCTTTCACAAACAGTGAGGCTTTTCAATGGAAACAGCAGTTAGGGCTGTTCATAAGATACACAACACAAGGAGACTTCAAGAATGATAAGTTTTCAAAGGAAATGTATCTTTTGAAGACTCAAAAAAAAATTTAGCCACCTATTTTCTATGTCAAAATTTACAGGTGGCTAACACAAGGAAAAGTTATTCCCAATCTCCCATAATGACCTAATTATGGATTTGTTCAATAGATCAAACTTGTACAATGTGCCATGTGTCATTGTTTCCTCCTTCGGCTCTGAAAATTATACACAAGAAACTAAATTCTGTGTGCTTCCTGCCACCTTTTCCAAAATTACAATTTGATGCTCATAGAGAGAGTTATGAAGGTTTTACCATGGTCACCTTTTTGAGATGAAATTCAGGAGCCTGAAAAAACCCTAAATTCCACAGATCATATCTCCGAAAATTTTGCACACCAAGATTTGAATTTTATAGGCAGTTCCTCAGGATTTCAACTTCTCTCTCTAAAATTTTCAGCTTCTGAACCTTCGTAGAAAAAACGTTATATTGCAAGTGCCACAATGCCCTGTTTTAGGTGAAATTCAACAGCCTAGAAAAACTCTTACTTCCATAGATCATATATATGAAAATATTGCAAACCAAGATTTGAAATGTTTACACGATGTTCCTCAGCATTTCTTCTTCGCTTTGTAAAAATTTCAACTTCTGAACCTTCGTAGAAAAAACACTATGGCTAAAATTCCACAATGACCTATTCGGATCATATAAACCTTAGAATCCAAAGCTCTGATACCAAATGTTATGAAACTAGCTCCAAAAATAGAAGAAAAGAGAGATCAATGCCCTAGAAATAAGCCACTTCGAGGGGGAAACCTCCTTTACATTACATAAATGAACAATTATTGGATGATATAATGCAAAACCTCCTTCTATATATAGGATTCCATGGGATCACAATATAATCCTAGCTGACCTAACAATAATAATGTAAGGGCACGATGATAATAATATTGGGGTTACAGGGTTACAATAATAACAATAAAGGGGTTACACTAACAAAAATAAGGGACTATACTAGTAATATAGGGACCTAACAGAGTTTTGGATGTAACAATAACCTATCTTAAGGATCTGTAAAAATGATTGATCAGACCCTGAAATAATGGCTGAAGACGTTGCAAATCTCAGACTACCTACTTAGCTCAACTCCTCAAAAAAAGGTGGAAGTATATTGAAACCGTAGGGGGCTTGATTCTACTTCAAGGATACAAACCGATCATATCCAGGCCTAATATGAGTTGAAACTGAGGTTAGACAACCAAAAACAGTACTCTTGACAAACCCTAACAATTTCAGAAAAAACTTAGAAAAAGATTCCAGATCATAGTTACTGACCTGTAAATAGGTGAGCTCGCACTTTTTGAGGAGATAAGTGCGATTTCAGGGTGAAATCGCACTATTTGGGCCAAAAACTGTGATTTTCGTCTCTTTGGTTCTTGGGCAATAGGTTTCAGAAAATTTTTCATCTCTGGTGTGGTTCAGGAAAAGAAAACAGGGCGAGAAATATGAATCAGTGTGGACTTACGCAAGCTAAATGACGCCTGCGTACATGACCCCTTTCTGACACCATTCTCCGATGAGATCCTGGATAGCGTAGGAGACCAGGAAGTGTACTCATTCACTCAGGGGTTCTCAGGATACCATCATATCAGAATTGCACCAGAAGGTTGCAACAAAACTACATTTGCCACTAAATGGGGATCCTTCCAATATACTGTAATGCCGTTTGGACTCAAGAATGCCCCTGCTATCTTCTCGCGGGTAGTTGTCGCAGTGTTCAAGGAATTCATCCACAAATTCCTAGAAGTTTATTTCAATGATTGGACTGTCTTTGGCTTAGTAAAGACGCATGTTTCGAACCTACGCATGATGTTGGACGCCTACCGAAAATACCAGTTTTCCTTGAATATACAGAAATGTATCTTCTACGTACCCTTCAGAATCTTGCTCAGACATATGGTTTTCCGACAAGGGTTGATGGTGGATCCTAGGAAAGTGGCCGTTATCATCAATCTGGCAGTGCCTAGAACTGAAAAATAGCTACGTTCGATCCTTGGACATACAGGATACTATAGAAAATTCATTCAGGGATATGCACTGCTCACAACACCTTTGGAAAAGCTACTTAAGAAGGATGTTTCATTCCTTTGGGATGACGAGTGCCAGAAGAGCTTTGAGCTACTCAAGGAAAAGATGGTATCTGCACCTATTTTTATTTTTCCAAATTGGGCAAAGGTATTTCATCTTCATGTTGATGCTTTGGGGGTTGGCCTGGGAGTGGTCCTTACGCAGCCTGGTGCTGGAGACATTGATCACCCAATCGCATTTTCTAGTCAAAAAATCTCAAGTGAGGAGCACAATTATGCCACCACGGAGAGGGAAGGGTTGGCCATGGTCTATGCACTATCGAATTATCAGCACTATCTGTTAAGAGGACACTTTAAGATGTTTACAGATCATTAAGCTTTAAAGTACCTGGTGAATAAGCCTGTGTTGGGGGGGGGGGGGGGATTTGCAGATGGTTGTTGATGCTTCAGGAATATGATTTTGAAATCATATTCAAGCCAGAGAAGTTGAATGCTACGCCATATCACTTGTCCCAAATTAAGACGGGTAAGGAACCCACTAAATTGGAGGAAAGATTGCCTGATGCACAGTTGTTCTCCATTAAGATCGTTGATGCACACTTCGCTGATATCATTTAGTTCCTCACTACAGGCATGGAACCTGCAGAATAATTGGTACAAAAAAGAAAGGAGTTGGTTACCCGGGCGTCGGATTTTACCATTATCGCGGGTCAATTATATAAACTAGGTGTTGATGAAGTACTGCGCAAATACATTTTGGGGCGTGAAAGGCACACTATCTTGGTAGACGCTCATGAAGGCATAGAAGGAGGTCAGTACGTAGGCAAGGAGCGACACAAAAGATCTTGCGGGTTGGGCTATGGAAACGTAGAATTACATCTGGAAGGAATAGGCTTAGACTACAGCCGGTGCGCTGGGAGCGTAGGAGGTATGCTCAAAGCGCAGGGGTGTGCTGGGAGTGCAGGAGGTATGATCAAAGTGCAAGGGTGAGCTGAAAGCGTAGGGGTATGCTGAGCGCACCAAGGATGCGAAAACTAGCCATTGGAATAGTCAAATCGGGTAAAAAGAAAAAATTACCGTTGGATGGGGCGGGCGGCCAGCATTTAATGAGGCGATTTCTAGAGATTTTTTACCATTTACTTGATGGTAAGTTCCACATAAAATCTACCCTACCATTGGGCGATTTCCAAAGCTATAAAACAGGTGGGCTAGATCAGACAAGGGTTCCATATCGCTTGAATAGCTCGTACTTGGCATGTTTGTCCTGACCGAATTTGTGTTGTAAGAATTTTTGTGCCTATAGCTTCTCTTTCATGTTTGAGAAACCTACTCCCTCTGACAGTAGCAATCCCGAGTTTGTCTTTCAAGCCAGGATAACAGCTATGAATCCTGCTGAACCATCGGAACCAATAATCTCAGTGAAACAAGGAACTAAGGAAGTGGTGGAGGTTGAGTCTTGTTGATCAGCGGTTGTCATTGATGTCAACCCAAGCAGCACCAGGGGCTAACCCAATATTGCATGGGAATTTTTACCTACAAAATTAATATATTTTGGGTCAATAATGTTTTTGATGGTTTCTACTTGTCGAGATGTTTCCATTGATATATGGCACGCCATGTAATTCTTCACGGTTTGAGAGATATTCATGTTTGAAGTTTGTAACCCCAATTAGTGGGCTAAAACCCCATGGGGTTGGGGCATGGGTC
This sequence comes from Pinus albicaulis, assembly GCA_034641835.2. NCBI lineage: Eukaryota > Viridiplantae > Streptophyta > Pinopsida > Pinales > Pinaceae > Pinus > Pinus albicaulis. The sequence continues at coordinate 883,554,274 of CM076576.1, forward strand.
ATTGAAAAGTCATAATTAATATTTTTTAAGCTCATAAAATCCCTCCCACATTCACTTGTTGAAGCCCCTCTCAACCTAAGCATTTATATAAATTGTGATCTTCATTTCCTCCTTAGGCAAGGGATTTAACCATCTGAAACAGGTCATCGTGGAATTTGCGCTTTAACCTTTTTTTCTACGAAGGTTCAGAAGTTGAAATTTTTACGAGGTGAAGCCAAAATCCTGAGGAAGCTGCTGTAAACATTTTAGATCAAGGTGCGTAATATTTTTGGAGATATGATATGTGGAATTCAGGGTTTTTGCAGGCTCCTGAAATTCATCTCAAAGAAGTGACCTTGGTAAATTCGTCATAACTCTCTCTCTGAGTATCAAATTGAAATTATGTAAAAAGTGGTAGATAGTGCACTGTCTTTAATTTTCTCTCTATCAATTTCAAAGCCAAATGAAGAAATAGTAACACGTGGCATGCCGTACAAGTGCGCTCTACTGAAACTGTCCATAATTAGGGCATTGTGAGAGATTGGGTATAACTCTCTCTTGAAGAATCTAAATTGGGTCAGACCTATGGCATTGGAAAGATGACTCAAAGGAATACTAAAGGTCTGAAAATTAGATATTGAGGATCTGAAATAACAGAGATATGCCAGATTCAATATCGAGCTCCTAGAAGGCAAGAAAAAGCTAGATCATGTGTTGTCAAGGTTTGCAAAGGACCATACTTTCTATGGAAGCAAAGCAAAGCAAGGTGCAGCAGAGGGTACTATGACAAGAGAAGAAACCAAGGTGCATAACGGCAGTAAGAAGTTCATCATATGAAGTCTTCAAGTGGGCAGCACTGCATACAATCATTTTAAAGGTATCATTGTACTTAGTCATTGTAAATACATTATTGTACAAATTGTACTAGTGTCTATCTGCAAGGGTTGAAGAGGCAGTGTTGGGAGGTCTAGGATCATCATTAGGTGGTTGTGTCAAAGTTGGGGTTATGGTATAGTATATATTATTCTTCTGCATCATTCTATATCATTGTAAAGTGGACCATTTTCCCTGGTACGGGAGTCCATTCTTCTTTTATTCTTCTATAGGGTGGCAGGGTGGTGCTAGGGTGAGTTGTAGCTCATTGGGTGTTGGGGCATCTATTCAGTTGACTACTAAAAAATCTCGGGCATTGGAGCGTCCATCTAGTGGGAGCTGGAGAAGAATGTTTTTCTAGATTCTAGGAAGTTGGAGCTTTATTTTCAATTGGAGTTGAATATTAAAGAATTATTAGAAAAGCATTAGGTGGTTTTGTCCCGGAGTGGGTTTCCACCTTAAAAACTGTGTGCATTTGTGTTCCTCTTGTTTGCTGCTATCATTGTACAAACACTGATAATAATTGAAGATTAACTGATGCTCTAATTGAAATGAATACTGATTCACCCCCCCAGTATTTCCAACAACTCTGAGGCTGAAGAAGTTTTCTCCACCCCAATCACAAAGAAGGGCAAGCAAAAAGCAGAAGGCTCAAGGAAGCCCCCGAAACCCGCAAAATGGGTTGGGGGAAGCCTCATACTTCCCCGTGAAACATAAAATCCCAGAAAGCAACGTCGAAGGCACGTGCTTCTCAGGAGGAGGCCCAACCTGCCAACCTGATCAACTAGTTACATCCCTTCATTCAGCCGCGCAAGACCTCGACTCGCATGTCGAAGAACCTCAACAACCTGATCACTTATTTGTAGATGCCGCTGACCCTGAGAGATGTCCCTATCATTAGTGAACCTGTTGGGAAGCTTCAAGAGATCAAATTCAATGATCATGACTTGGCCAGTTTGGAGGCCTTCCCTGAGCTGGCGCTTGAATTATACCTTGACACAATTTAGGTAGACGATGGGATCAAAAATTTTCCTTAGCGCTGGGTGCATGGATTGGCCAGGTCTAGGCTCCTGAACTTGCTAAGGAGGCCACACTTTTGTCACTACAACGTCATAGATCGACTAGCCTGACAATTTCTTGCCCTAATTCATGATGGTTGCCTGTGGATCCAGGATAGGATCCCCATCGATGATGCCCTATTTCACAGAATTACTGGCCTTCCCGTGCACGCCCCCAACCCTGTAGAGCGCACGGGTAAAAATTATGAGGTGGAAACTACTGAGTATGTGCGCAAGACCTACCATGTGGAGCACAATACTCGGGGTTTTATAATCAAGTCCATCAGCGACCAAGGCACGCAGTTGGGCACGATGTTGTTGGCGTCCAAAATGATGAGAAAATGTCAAGTCACCTCTGTCCTAGCCTTCGTAATTTAGTTAGTATGCCAATGCGGGAAAGGGGTATGTTTTAACTGGGCCCAGTATTTGTGTGATGATTTTCTGACTAAGGTTCGCGAGTCCCAGGAGTAGGACCGCGCCTTTTGTTATTCTTGGTCACTATTCCTCATAGCGTTGGTTGCCTGGGAAGCCCCTGCGGAGTCACTCCTCCCTAAGCTTACCTCGGACATGTGAAAAGGGGCTCACTATGCACACTTATGGTATTCTAGGGATCCGCAACGTCTTGAGGACAACCAATTTTTTTGGGTCCTCTTTCAAAGTAGCTTGGTCGTAGCCATTAACTCCCGACCACAGCTGTCCCCTGTTATGTATGACAGATATAAGGGTATAGATGCATTTCAAATCACTATGCACAACGTCTAAATCATATCACATAAGGATAAATCCTTGACCTCACTCCCTTATATGGTGATGGATGAAGAAGTTGACAACTTCATTGCACTCTGGCCTCCTAACTAGAAGATTGGCATCGAAACTGGCGCGAAAGGCGTCGAAGGAACCAACACATCAAAAGTCACCCCCCATGTCGTCATCAAGGATAACAGAGGTGAAACCAAGAGTACCAGACAAGATACAGGCATGGCTGCACAAAAGGATGCGCAGCAGAAGCAGACCCTTGAGAAGGACATCAAGGCAGAGACTCAGGTAGATTCGCAGCCAGACCTGGGCATAGAAGGACTGGATGCAAGAGGACCTGCCTCCCCTTGCGGCACAAAGCGAATAAGCAAGCCTATCAAAATTCCCCGCAAGAAGCAATGCTCTCAGCGGACGGAATGGGACGAGACAGTCACGTTGATTGACGGAGACCTCGAAAAAATCGTTGATGCGATTACTCTGGGCACGAAGGATAGGTGGGTAGCCTTAGAGGAGTAGCAAAAAGTTGCGATGGACACAATCCAGGCCGAGCTCTTTGCACTACAGTTGAAGACAAATACATTGCAGACTAGTGTAACTCAGGTACGCACACCTTTAGCCACCGGTAGTGCAGCATTAGTTACAAACGAAAGCCACCTCTGCTCTCTACCTGGCGCAGCCCTTGTGATCAGTCCATATGACCTGGGAATCCAAGTCTAGGCCAGTACAGAAGTCCAGCTGAATGTAGCTAGGCTACCTCATGAGGCCTTGCAGGGTCTCACACCTCTGTATTTCAGGAAATTCACCATCGAGACCAACAAGTGCACCAACAACTTGGAGTGGTTGAACAAAAAATTGATGCAAATAACGCTGAAGTGTGCCTCACCACTTCAAAGCACATGGAGCTCGAAATCTTGATTCACCAACTTTGCGCAGATGTTACCACAGAGATCTCGCCCACAGCCACCCCTCAGACGAAGGTTGAAAGGTTGGTTGCAGCACTGAAGACCTCCTAGGAGGAAGTTCAAATAGTCAAGGCACGAATGGAGTAGCATATTTCCGACCTACAAGCTAAGTTGCACCCTGAAACACCTCCGAAGGTACGGGCCCAGCGAAATACGCTGGTCATTGTGGCTACGAACGCCATTAGAAGGAAAATCGCGCAGGGTGCTCAATTATTAAAAATGGCCATGCAGCTATGGACCAAGGTCCAGCGTGACTCGATCCTGCGTGGCATCAACCAAGACCTGTGGCAGAAAGAAGACATTAGGGAAATTTTGAGGTCTAAAATGGGCCTCATAAGAAAAAGTACAACAAAAATAAACTTTATAACAACCAATAGGATTCAAGATGATGATGTCAACCATGGGGGATGATTCACCATTTTTTAATGAGGTAAAAATATTAAAAAATAATAAAATAATAAAACTACTTTTTCAACTCGTATTTTCAACTTATCTCCCAAAATTTTTACTCAAATTTCGAGTGGGAGTACTCGTTGGATGCGAAATTTAATTCCTCATCCAAAGAGTACCCATCTTGCATAATTTCGATGAACTCTACTACATGAAAAATGAGAAATACATAAAAAACGTGATTGTAATCACGTTTTTTTATGTATTTCTCATTTTTCGTGTAGTATGACCCACCGAAAGTATGCAAGATGGGTACTCCTTGGATGGGGAATTAAATTTCGCATCCAACAAGTACTCCTGCTCGAAATTTGAGTAAAAACTTTGGGAGATAAGTTGAAAATATGAGTTGAAAAAGTAATTTTTCCATTTTTCCCTCTAAAATTTGATGATGTCATCAAATCTTATTTGATTTTTTCCACTATTATTTTATAATTTCCTTAGGAGGCCCATTTTAGACCTCAAAATTCCCCAAATGATAGTTTGAGACATTGGAAGCCACCCTGCCCACTTTAGTTCCTACTTAATGTTTGACACGGTGCGCACCAGTCACACCCTCCAAGCTAATATTGATGAAATCTGGCAAAAGAAGAAGGCCCTTGGTGACCACCTGAAGCCTTGGGCTGTTGAGGCCCTCAATATTTCACAATATGTTGATGTCGCGGTTAAGCAGCTGAACAAGACTCTACAGAGTGTCACCGCCGTGACGGAAGGCCCGATTTCAGAAAAGTTGGTCGACATCGCACAAAATACCACTGCTCAGAGTGAAGGCATGCTTCCTCTATTACCCGAGGCAATCAAATTGTTGCAGGTGCAGGTGTAGACCCCACCATCACAGTGACTCGAGACGAGTCACAAGATTGTCTTGGGGGACTGTTGGAACAGGGTCTCCTAAAGCTGTGAATTTTGTCCATTTTTGTAATATTTATCCTAACGCAGGGGTTTTGGGGTGGGTCAAAGCTCCAAATGCATTGTAACGGGTCAAGGGTATACCAAGAATCCGCAAACCATGATTTGTAGACATTGGATGCGTAGGCTAAATCGGTATAAATAGATAAACTTTTTTGAGTCATAGTTAAATAAAGATAGAGAATGATGATAGTTGCGAATTGTTAGATTTGTTTGGATTTCTAGGATAAGGACTCCTGCTGGCTGTGTGCGCGAAGATCCTCAGTCTTGCTGTGTGCGGACCTTGCTGGCTGTGTCCGCAGGTTGTGTTGGATTGTATTGGGTTTTGGAGGCTAATATATGCGAATCTGGTTAGAGTACCTTTGCATTATCTAAGTTTGTGTATTACTGTTGATGCGAACTGTTGAATCTGTTACACTTAGTGTTGGTTATTCGTTGTTGCTACGGATATTTCTTTATTACAATACAGAGTATTACTATAATCTATTGTCATGTGTTTATGATATTACCTATGATAGTGCTGATGCGGAAGTACTGAATAGATCTATAACTGATAGTAGCTCTGTTAGCTGTGGACTATACTGATTGGTGAACCTGCAAATAGATCTGTTTTATAGTTGCGAGAATATCCTTGTTCCTGTTAAATGAATCTATGATCTGTCGATTACTGCGATTATAGTTGTTGTACTAGTAGCTTGGTATTAAGCACGTGGATGCAAAGGTAATTAGTAGCTAGGAGCTCTGCCATATAAGTATGTAACTAGATCTGTTAAATACGAAGCTGGTAAGTTAGGAACGCAACTTTGCTTGAATTACCTGCTATCTCTGAGGGTGTGGAAACCTGGTTCTAGCACCCTCCCACACTGTTTCAGGTGAGACTTTGGTCTGCGCAAGCAAGTTACTGTCGAAAGGGCTAGTAGTATAGGGGTTTGTTGGCAAACCTTAACCTCCAAACCTGGGTCAGGACCCCTCGAGCCAACATCCTTCAAAAACCTAGATCTATGCAGTAAAAGTAGTTAAACAACAAATTGAAATAGTAACTGATGCAAAATTAACTCCAAGTATCCAACAAACAAGACAAGATTAAAGAATGATTTTTGTATTATGTAACACCTGGTGCATGAAACAAGTAAATTTACCATTCCCCCTCAATGGGATAGGTTCTTGGTTGTCCTCAATGCTTCAGCTTTGCGATTCTCCCTCTCTCAATGGTGTAGAAAACCCAAAGCATGTGTTGAACTCAGATGGGAGCTCAAATAACAAAATAAAATGATAGCGACAATGAGAATGATCAAAGTGAAGAATGAATGGAAAACCCCTCTTATTTATAACAAATATTGAGTTATACTCGATAATGGAAAATAATAAAATATTATTAACCAAAATCTAGATATAACTACTTGGAATTATTTATTATATTTTGTTGGAGGGAAAAAATATTTAAATTGGTTAAATACCTTTATTGAGAAATAATTAACAAATAAATGATTTATTTATCATTTCAAGAATGTGGTTAAGGAATAATAAATGAATAATGATTTGTTTAATTATTCCTAGGTGATTTATTCAAATTTAACAAGGAATAATAACTAAATAATGATTTAATTAATTATTCCTAAAGAAAAATAAGAAAAATAATTATTTATCTAATTATTTATCATAATTGGGTTAAATATGACCATGAATATCATTTAAACAATGGTTAAATTAATTATTCCTAGAGGAAAATCAAATAAATAAAGATTTATTTAATTATTCCTCATGGGGTTTATTGTTTTAACCATAAATAACTTAATAAAATATGGTTTATTATATTTTTTCTTATAGTGAGAGAAATTTTACTATGTTAAAGTTGATCTTACATGGTGTACTTCGATCCATCTAATTAGAAATGGTTAAATGACCAATTTTTGGTGATAACACCAATATGGCACATTTTAATTTTTTTGGTTCATTGGTTTATTGCCATGTAACCAAAGATGCTAGGAGGAAGCTAGAACCAACCACTGAGTTGGGAATATTTTTGGAGTACACTGATACACCTCACAATAATTGGTTGTATTTTCCAGCACACAGGATGATGGTGGTCAGAAGAGATGTGAAATTCGATGAAGAGAAGGCCATGCGAATTTCCCTTGAGAGGGAGCTTCAGTTGCGTGTTATTGATGAACACTTGGATCCAAAATAAGAACCTCAAGATGTGGATAAACCAAAAGTAGAGGAAGATAGAGTGGAAGCACCCACTCATGCAGAGCCATCTATAGATGAAAGGAAGTGCACCAGAGAGGCTGACAGTTTGGTGCCTGATGCTAGAGAGAATTTGGGAGCACCCACATCATAGTGCAGGAAAAGAAGGTCCCCAGAGTGATACACTGGATACATGGCTCTTATGAGAGATAGTGTAAAGATATAGCCATCCTCTTTCGAGGAATAAGTGCAACAACCATTTTGGGTTGATGCCATGGTTGAGGAGTATGACTCCATTATCAAAAACAATGCATGGGAATTTGTCACAAGACCAGAGGGGAAGTCATTTATAGGATCTAGGTGGATATACAACGTGAAGCAGGCAATAGATGGGATTTTGGAGAAACACAAGGCCATATTTGTGGCCAAGGGGTTCTCTTTGGTGGAGGTGATTGATTATGATGAGACCTTTGCACTAGTTACAAGGTACTCATCACTTAGATCCATCCTTGCACTTTCAACACATATGGTATGGCAAATACATCAGATGGATGTAAAGAAAAGCTTCTTCAATGGTGTGATTGAGAAAGAGGTGTACATTGAGCAGTAAAATGGTTTTCAGACCTTCGACAGAGAGTCGCATGTGTGCAAACTCAACTTAGGGAGTATTGTATGGGATGAAACAATCACCTTGTTCTTGGTACACTAGGATCAAAAACTACTTCACTAGGTTGGGCTTCACCAAGAGTAACGAAAATGTGAACCTTTATCATATTCTGGTAGAAGGTAAAATTTTGATCATTATACTTTATGTCGATAATTTTATACTGACAGGTGATGAGCAGATCATCAAGTCTTACAAAGAGGATCTTGCAAGAGAATTTGAGATGAAGGACATGGGGCTCTTGAACTATTTTCTGGGATTAGAAATTTGGCAAAGATATGCAGATCTATTTGTATCTCAAGGAAAGCATACCAATGAGATTCTAAGGACATTCGACATGGAGACTCCTCTAGCAGGAAACTGGAGGAAGGAGGATGTTACTTAAGGCGAAGTAGTATATGCCAATTAGGGGAATTTTGAGGTCTAAAATGGGCCTCCTAAGGAAAATGTACAATCAAAATTCACTTTATGAGAACCAATTACATTTTAGGGGATGACATCATCCCTAATGGTTGAGGTGGCATTGCTTGAGTTAAAGGTACTTACTTGTCACATTCTCAATGGTGGATAAAAACTCATGGTTTACCATGGTAGTGCTCTAAGTACTTTTAAAGTCAAAGTAAACTGCTCATAATAAATGTCATTTCACACTTTTTGAATAAAAATATATTATTTTCATTTCATATTTCTTGAAAGAAACAATGCATATCCCTATAGATTTATTATATTGTATTATATTATATTTATATAGTATATTAATTACATGTTATTATACAATTTAAATAATACAAATTTTAATCAATAGCATATAATTTAATTAAGATTTTATAAATTTATATTTATATTTTATTTTAAATTATTTAAGTACAAAGGAAAAATGCATTAGTTGTTTAATGATAATGACTTTTTCTTGAAAAGCTCATTCTTATTTATAGTCACATCAATACAATTTTTTTATTAATTTTATTTTGGTACAACTTTTGAATTGAATTTAACTATGGTTACATGGATTGTGGTGCAAAAAGTGAATTGAAAATTCATAAATATTATTTTATTGGTTTAGCTATTATGTTATTATTTCCTTAGGAGGCCCATTTTAGACCTCAAAATCCCCCTAATAGGCTACCATATATAAGCATCTTGTGGGTTCACTCATGTATTTGGTGAACATACGACCAGACATATGCTATGCGGTCAACCAACTTAGTAAATTTATGTGTAATCCTACCAAGCTATTTTCGAAGACACGCAAGCATGTGTTGAGATACTTTAGAGGCACTATAGAGTTTGGGATATGGTACAGGTGGACAAAGGGAGTGAATCTTTAAGGCTTCATAGATGTAGATTGGGCAGGGAGTCCATCCTCTAGGAATAGTACATCAGGGGGCCTCTTCAGCACTAGATCAGCGACAGTTTCCTGATACAACACGAAATAGAGATCATTTTCACTCAGTTCAGCAGAGGCAGAGTACATGGAGGTCAGTCAAGCAGCATGTGAGGCCATATGGATGAGGAAGATAATTGTTGGTTTGTTTGGGTGATATATGGATCCAATAGTGATTTATTTTGATAACCAGGGTTGCCTCAAACTCTCAATTAATTAGTTTTTCATGATAGTTCCAAGCATCTTGATATCTAGTATCACCATATCAAAGATTGTATACAAAGGCGGATTATGTCATTAGAGTACATTCCCATGAAGGCGCAGGAAGTAGACATCTTGACGAAGGCAATGCCAAGAAGAAATTTAGAGTTCTACAGAGGTAGGATCGGGGTAACAAAAAATCCCTTTCTTGTTGAGAGGGAGTTTTGAAATTGGAAACAAGATAGGCTTCTAATTTAATTTTCCCTTAATTAAATTAGAAGGAAATTGTAATTATACATTACATGACAACTTGTACAAGTTAACTAAGTTGGGAAGACTTAGTTAGCTCAATCAATTTGAGTTGGGGGTCAAAATGGAGGCATGTAGAGTTCACTCTAAGTTTTAGGGGGTCTAGTTGCAGTTTATTTTAAGTTGTAATTGTTTAACTTAATTATTTGAGTTAAAATCAATTTAACTAGTTCTAACTGATGGATGAGCTAGTGAGAAGTCTAGTGAATTAAATCCGATTTAATTCACATGCAGTGATCAATAAGAAAACTGAGCTATAAATAGTTGTTTCATGTCAGTTTTGTTAGAAAATTATATATTACAGAGAAATGAAACACATAAAATATGCGGAAAACACAAGCACAGAAAACACATAAAACCAGAGAGACACAGATATATGTGGTTCACCCAGTTTGGGCTGCGTCCACCCTGAACAACCAATCCTTCATTTCTATTATCCAGCAAAATGAAGAGACACAACCTACAGCAGATCTACTTTAATATCCTCTATTCTATCTCACAGTCTCCCTATTTGTTTCTCGCTCTAAGAATACACATGCAATACACAACCGCAATACATTACCCTCATACAAAGCGAGGGGTTGCCTTCTAGTGCAAAAAACCCTAAACTAAACATAACTTCTACCGTCAGATCATCTGCCTAATGAACGGCCCAGATTGACTACAAATTACTATACTTTTACAAGGCAATTTTACATTTGTTTTTAGCTTTGGGGGCACTGCCCCCGAAACCCCCCACCAGGGGAGGGGCTCCATAAATTCACAGTCAGGATCCACACCCAACAATCTCCCACTTGGAGACTGATTGTAGCAACTCCACCACTGCTTGATTTGTTGGACAATGACTCCTCTTTAGACGTGGTTGTTTCTCATTTTCATCGTCATCCTTGAAGACCAATTGAAACTGAGCATAATCTCAGTTCTCCCTGGTTACAAATTTTGTTAGCATATCTACAGGATTCTAGCTAGTGTGTATCTTTTCCAACTTCAACTGTCCATCTTCCAATACTGATCGTATGAAATAGTACTTGAGTTGTATGTGTTTAGTCCTGGAATGAAATGCTGAGTTCTTTTGGCTATCACTATCACAACGTGCACGTATCATGCTTCTTACCCAATTCATCCATAAACCTTTGTAAGAAAATCATTTCTTTACTAGCCTCTATAACAGCAACATACTCTACTTCTGTTATTGAAAGTGAAACAACACTTTTGATTTTTGAAACCCAACTGACAGTTGTTCCACCTACAGTAAATACATATCCTATAGTGCTCCTCTTGTTATCTCTGTCACATGCCATATCTGCATCAACGTATCCCTGTAGGGAAATGTTTGAACCACCAAAGCATAATTCTTGATTTGTGGTACCTCTCAAATATCTGAGAATCAATTTCATTGCCATCCAATGTTCTTTTCTTGGATTGTTCATCTACCTTCTTACAACTCTCACCGCATGTGCAATATTAGGCCTTGTGCAGACCATTGCATACATTAGGCTTCCAACTGTTGATGCATATGGAAATTTAGACATATAGTCCATTTCTTCTTGGGTCCTGGGGCACATCTCCTTACTAAGTTTGAAATGGCTAGCAAAAGGTGTACTAACTGGTTTTGCATTCTTCATATTAAATATTTTCAACACCTTTTGTATGTACTCATTCTAAGGCAGTGTTAATTTGCGATTTTTCCTGTCTTTAGTTATTCTCATACCAAGGATTTGTTTTGCAACTCTCAAATCCTTCATTGCAAATGAATTTTCCAATTTTATTTTTAGCACATTTATTTCCTGCATGTTAGACCTTGCAACAAGCATGTCATATACATACAATAACAATATAATATAGCTTCCATCATTTTGATTTTCAGATAAATACAATGATCAGAGTGACATCTAGTATAACCTTGTTCAGACATAAACCTGAAAAATTTCAGATACCACTGCCTTGGAGCCTGTTTTAAGCCATACAAGCTCTTCTTTAACCTGCACACTAATTTTTCTTTCCCTTTGACCTCATATCCTTTTGGTTGCTCCATATAGATCTCTTCCTACAAATCTCCATGGAGAAATGTTGTCTTTACATCTAACTTTTCAGGATGTAAATCTTCCGCTGCTACAAGATTTAAAATAGTTCTGATTGAAGTCATCTTAATAATAGGGGAAAATATTTCATCAAAATCAATACCTTTCTTTGTACAAACCCCTTCACCATAAGTCTAGCTTTGTACCTCTGTTTTCATCCATCTTCTTCCTTCAGCCAATAAACCCATTTATTCTGCAATGTAGTTTTACCTGCAGGCAACCTGACTAAGTCCCAAGTCTGGTTATGCATTAAGGATTCCATCTCTTCTTCCATGGCTAGCTCCCACTTCCTCCTGGTTTCAACCTACATTTATTCTTCATAATGTTTGGGTTCACTAGAATCAGTCAACAATAAATAATATAATGAAGGACAGTATCATTTAGGGGGTCTACTTATCCTGGTAGATCTTCTAACAACACTTTCAGGTGTTTGAGGTGCCTGTTGCATTGTGTTGGTTGTTGTTGTTGTGGTTGTTGATTATTATTATTTTCAGGCACCTTTAAATTTTATGTGATCTCATCAAGAACTGTGTATTCTTTCTTTTCTTTTTCCTGTTTCTTTCCCTACAACTGATCCTTATACAACACCTTTTCATTTAATATTACATCTCTGCTCCTAATGATTTTGTGATTTTCATAATCATATAAGCGATAACCAAAATCATTAACACCATATCCAATAAAGGTAAGTTTATTTAATTTTGTCTCAAGATTTGTTCTATTTTCTTCATTAATATGGACAAAGGCCTCACAACCAAAAGGATTTAAAAAAGAGTATTTTACATTTTTACCTATCCATGCTTCCTCTGGAATACCACCATCCAAGAAAACTTGAAGGCCCTCTGTTTATGAGATAAACAACAGTATCTATGGCAGCTGCCCAAAATTGTAAAGGCAATCCTGCATGCAATCTCATGCACCTTGCTTGCTCCATGATTGTTCTATTCATTCTTTCTGAAACACCATTTTCTTGTGATGTTCTTGGAACTGTATTCTCTCTGCGCATTCCATGCTCTGAACAATACCTATCAAACTCTTTGCTGCAATATTCACTGCCATTGTCTGACACTTCAACTTCTTTCCTGTCTCAATCTCAACCAAAGCTTTCCATTTCTTGAAAGTATCAAATACATCAGATTTATTCTGAATACAATAAATCCAAGTCTTTCTAGTTGTGTCATCAATAAAAGTAACATAATAACAAGGGCCACCGAGAGATGATACCTGAGCAGGTCCCCATACATCTGTATGCACAAGCTCTAATTTTTCGCTCTTATTTTCTTTCCCAACTCTGAGAAATACAACTCTCTTCTATTTTCCATAAATGCAGTTCTCACAGAAATCCAAGTCAAAATTCTTCAAACCCGGCAACAAATTTCTTGAGTGAAGAATCTTCATCCCCTTCTCACTCATGTGACTGAGCCTATGATTCCATAATTTTGTATCTGCTCCTTTGGAAGTTAAAACATTAACAGAGTTAGAAATACCATTGCATAAATACAATGTACCAACATTTTTGCTTTTTGCTATTACCAGGGTTCCTTTGGTGACCTTCCAAGTTTTATCTGTGAAAGTTGTCACACAACCTTCACCGCTTAACTGCCCTGTTGAAATCAGATTTTTCTTCAGATCTGGAACATGCCTTACCTCCTTTAATAGCCATTGGTTTCCATTATACTATTTTACAATAACCTTACCCATTCCAACAATTTTATAGGGTTTATCATCACCCAAATGAACTTGTCCAAAATCTCCTTGAACATAGTCATGAAAATATTTCTTATCAGGTGTGGCATGGAATGAAGCCCCTGAATTTACTACCTAGGAATCAGTAAATTTTTTGAAAAAAATAATCAAGACATCTTGTAACAGATCACCTGTCACATGTGCTTCATGATTTTTTTCTTGTTGTGTGTCTTCTTCTTTTCCCTTCCTAGATCTACAGTCTTTCTTCAGGTGTCCTTTCTTTCTGCATTTCCAACACACTATCCCTGATCTGGAGTTGGATCTACCTTTCCTTGATTTACTACAATATCCTGAGCTCTTTCCTCTTTCCATTTTTCTTCCCCTAGACTCTGCACTCAAAGCATTAGCCGATGTCTCACCAGAGATTTTCTATCGCATTTACTAGCTAAGGATAGCACTGACAACATCATCAAACTTTAAAGTACTAGATCTAGAGACATAGTTACTAATGGCCATAACTAAACCATTCCAGCTTTCTAGCAATTAGCACAGAAATAAAATAGCCCTCACTTCATCATCAAATTTTACCCGTACAGAACTTAACTAACTCGTAACTGTATTAAAATCATTTGAATGGTCTGCAACAGATCCACCTTCCGACATCTTCATATTAAATAAATGTTTCATAAGAAATACCTTGTTTGAGGCCGAGGTTTTTTCATATAATTTCGCCAATGCCTTAATCAAACCCTCTGTTGTTGTTTCCTTTGAAATATTGAAGGCTATTGACGCCGCGAGGCACAACCGTACTCTTCCAAGTGCCTTTCTATCGAGAATCTCCCAATCTGCGTCTGTCATAGCTGATGGCTACTTTGTTTTTCCACTCAATGGTAGGTATAGATTTTTCTGATACAGATAATATTCCATATGCATCTTCCACAGTGACTCTAAACTTACCATCCTCTGCCATTGCTCCCACTCGAACCAGGAACCCTTCTTTCCTGCGATTTTATCAGCCAAATAGACCTTCGGCTCTGATACTAAGCTATAAATAGTTGTTTCATGTCAGTTCTATTAGAAAATTATATATTACAGAGAAATGCAACACATAAAATATGCGGAAAACACAAGCACAGAAAACACATAAAACCAGAGAGACATAGATATACATGGTTCACACATTTTGGGCTACGTCCACCTTGAACAACCAATCCTTCCTTTCTATTATCCATCAAAATGAAGAGACACAACCTACATCAGATCTGTTGTAATATCCTCTGTTCTCTCTCACAATATCCCTATCTGTTTCTCACTCTGAGAATACACATGAAATACACATCCGCAATACAATACCCTCATACAAAGTGAGGGGTTGCCTTCTAGGGAAAAAACCCCTAAACTAAACATAATTTCTACCGTCAGATAATCTGCCTAATGAACGGCCTAGATTGACTACAAATTACTATACTTTTACAAGGAAATTTTACATATGTTTTTAGCTTCGGGGGCACTTTCCCCGAGACCCCCCGCCAGGGGGGGGGCTCCATAAAGTCGCAGCCGCCCCCCCTGGACCCACCAAGAAGCGTTTAAACGGGCGGCGTTGCAGCCCCATTAAGGTACATGGGTCCAACGCTGTGATACAAAATAAACAAGATAATTAGGCTCACACCCAACAAGTTCTAAGGAAGGCCTAGTTGAGATTGGAGTTAAAAGGAAGTAAACTATTAACTGTATAATTAGAAAATTATATAGGTCATGCATGAGGTGAGTGAGATGTTGAAAAGTGTAACTAGGTCGGTCTTCATATTAACTGTGTAATTATGTTTTTTATGTAAAGAACAGGACAAAGATAATAAAATGTATTATTGGTTGTACTTGCTTCATAGGTTTCATGAGAAATGTTTTATTATAGACTTCTTCTTAATGTTTATTAGGGTTGTCTTCTAGTTACATTTGTAACTAAGTGTCTAGTAAATGAAGAGTCTAGTCATCAATATATTCTCCAGACCTTGTCATGAACCTTGTCACATATCCTTGTATAAAATGGCTCTATAATGGTGCTCAAGCAACCCTCAAGACAACCTCCTTAAAGCTGGAAGATTAGCCCTACAAGTCAGCTTGAAATTGTTATAAAAGTCAGCTAAGTAATATGTCACATTAGTTCGATGATATATCGGCTAAATATAGGTTTGAACAACTATAAATAGCCCAGAAATATGCGCAGAACTTACAGAAGTGAACTTCGGACAATCTATGATTAAGTGAAGACTTCAGGACAGGAACAAGTGTGAGTTAAGGACAGAAAGAAGTTTGGATATCTCTGAGGTATTACAGCATAGTGAAGTCTGTGATAAATAGGGCGTTAGGGAAACATCCATCTGGATTAAGGTGTGGAATAAAGTGCTGAAGTAGAATGTGATAAAGTGTAGATAAGGTTTGTGTTCTACAACATTTAAGTGCGGATTAAGGTACTGATCAAGTCAGAGTTTAAGTGCAGATTAAGGTACTGATCAAGTCGGAGTTTAAGTGCGGATTATTCTGAAGTTAAATTGCAGATAATTATGGGTAATCCTCGGTGATACCAATCTAAAGTAAAAGCAAGAACAGAGTTATATTAAGTATAAGCCAATAATTTGAAGTAAATGCGAAGATAAGGGACAAGCTCTGAGATCCTAGGGGCATTTTCATGAAGTATAGAGAAGGTCTATAATAAAGCGTGTGAAAAGGGATATGATCAGAATACAAGGTTGTAACAATAACAGTGCATAGAAGGAAGAATCCAAGGCTGGTGTGGAACAATGAAAATCGGTGCAGGAAGGTGTAGGAAAGGAAGAGTCATTAGAAGAAGCAGTGACAAGGTCTTGGAAGCACAAAAGGGTCAAGGTTTCGTGTCATGGTCATGGAACTTGTCATCTGAAAGTCTATAAGAAGAATTTATTGTGGGTTTTCCTCTCCAAGAGGGAGAGTTTTTGGCCCTGGCTTGAAGAGCCTAAATTTTTGTTTCTTGTGTTTTGATAATAAACTTGATGAAATATATAATAAGCTAAGAAGAGAAGACATAAGTTAAAGAAGTAAGCTCACAAGTAATTATCAAGTAGAGAATTTGAATTAATCACTAGCCCTCCAAATTCTCAACATGGTGTCAGAGCTAAGGTGCTAAAGACATAGGGCTATTTGACAAGAAGACACTCAAGGATCAAAATTCGGTTTTTTGGAAAGCATCAAAGCGAAAGTCAAAGTCTACATTGAAAAGTCAAACCAGTTTGCAAATAAATCCTCAAGCCATCTCAAGAAGACTTTCAACTTTACTCAAAGAATCCGCACATCGAGGAGGTAATCTTTGACATCAAAGATTATTGATATTGAAGACATTTTTGGAAGAAACGTCATTAAGAAACACCCAACACTATTGAAGACATCTTCATTCTGAAGTAATCCTTGATCATCAAGGATCCAAGATCACCTACTTTGAAATCAATCTAAGAGGGATTTCCTGCCATCATCTTCAACAAGGAAGCTAATAGAAGAAGAAAAGCATCTACTCAAGTAAGTATATTTATGAATTCATATGAATCTATCAAAATGTCTTATTTTCAATGAAAGCAACAAACTATTTAGGGTTTCAAACTTTCTTGCATGGAAGACAAGGACAATATAGTCATGCCAAATATATGAAGGGAGATAGAAGAGCCCAAAGGATTCTTATGGAATCCATAAAAGACTCTCTCATCTCCGATGTATCAAATCTAGAATCATCAAAAGGAATATATGTGAAATTGGTGGAGCTATTCTCTGTGAGTACTGTAGGAAAAACAACCTCTCTGAGATCAACTGCAGGAACTGGGAGAATTAATGTCTAACACTGAGATGACTACAGTGGTGTTGAATTCTCTTCCATAAGAATGGGGAAACTTCACTTCAGGTTTATACAGGAAGAAAGAAGCCATACCATTCCACGATTTATGGTCTCTATGTAAAATGGAAGAAACAAGATTGAAAGCCAAACTTGTTACAGGATCAAGTGAAGGGAATCAAGTCTTTGCAACCATGTCTAGAAAGAAAGGAAGATTCGGTAAGTTTTGTCCTCAAAATAGAAGAAGAAATATGGGCAAAGCATGATGATTTGGATGTGATAAAATTGGGAATTATAAAATAAATTGTCCTTAATCTGAAAGGGATAAGAGTAATAGGGACAAACCTGATGCAAATAAATATAAGAAAGAAGAAGCAAGGGATCTCCACCATGATTGAGATCATCTTCTCCTTTAAGTGATTTATGTTGATTGTATGATAAGAAGCAATGTAGCATCATGATCGAAGCATGGTAGGAAATCCTGGTGAAACAACTCCGGGAAAACCTCTCTAATAACATTACTAATGGAAGGTAGTAATCAAGATCAAGGCTCATCATGAAAACAAAATTATGGGATTTGATGACATACTGATGGAGAAAGTCAAGGGAATGAAGCTCTTCATTCTAGAAAAACTGCTACAGGATGACTCAAGGAAAAAGGTATGTGGTATGTATATAGTTATCTGTTGACACTAGATGATGTGAAGTCATGTCATATAGTTGCAGGTAACGAACTTCTGTATTTAGAAGTATGATCTATGGAGGAGTATCTCTCGGTACAGTCATAGATGAAATCAACATAATATATCCTCATGGAATATGAGGTGGTTTTATATGAATGAGGAATTGGAAAATTTATAAGTTCTTGGGAATGAAGAATATGCAGAAAGGAATAGATCATGAAATGCAACCATGTCAAGAGGCAGTTATCATCCGGAAGCTAAGACGATGTGACTAGGAGATCTCCTCGGAGGATATGTAGCCTCTGACAAAAGTCTACTAAAGAAGAAGACCCTTGACAAAATATATCACTAGGAGATGTGTCAATCTATATAAAGGATGCCAATGCCTACAAGAAGATGTCATGGTGAAATATCATCACTGAGGTAACTTTTGTTTTAAAAGTTCATATGTATATGTTTATCTGGATCCATTTGTGTAGGGCTGCTAATCATGAGAAAGGATGTATGATCCTTGGATATGATTCGAAGGAAAGCAATATGTCATAATGGTGGACCAATTGAGAAAGACTGATGAATCACTTTCTGATAGTGGACATGACTCATGATTGAAAGTGGTGGATGATATGTGCCCTATGAAGCCAAAAGTTGAAGATTCCTTAATATCGAAATCCATGTCATCGAGGGGAGGAATTCTTCATGAGTAGCTGGATTGCTACTACAGGACCCTGGTTGATAGGGAGCCTGGTGGTAAGTTTCTTTCTTGGAAGAAACTTGAAGTATGTCCTTCCTGTGTTGAGAGGGAGTGACATATGTGATTCTCTATTACATGTGTCATGCACTAGACCATGACTAACAGTCGTAAGTCTTAGTGAAGGCCATGTGAAGAGAATGTATAGACACATCATTCTGGTCTTCACCTGGAAGACAGAATGGAGGATTGGGTAATAATCTGGCATTCGATACTATTTAAGAATGAGATAGGGCATTCAAGATAAGAGTAGTCGAGGACCGATATTCTTTAAGGGCTAGCTACCCAAGAGAAAAATAGTCCAAGAAGGTCATACTTTGGGAACACCTAGGTGGGTTATGTACCTTGGAGAGACAATTACTATGGTGTCTATTAGTTATGTGTCTTGCCAGCATTGTAGCCCATTGTCTCATTGAGAGATGGGGTCGTTAGTCAAGGCCTTTCACTAGGACAATGCCGGTTGATATGATTCTATACAGATGCGATTGCCAATCTGATTCTTCTTGTGAGATTCTTCAGTTGGAAAGTGACCATGTACCTGTATGAATACCTCCCTAGTTAAGAGGGAGTGTTGAAAAGAGTAACTAAGTCAGTCTTCATATTGATTGTGTAATTATCTATTTTATGTAAAGAAGAAGACAAAGATAATAAAATGTATTTTTGGTTTTACTTGCTTCATAGGTTTCATGAGAAAGATCTTATTATAGACTTCTTCTTGATGTCTATTAGGGTTGTCTTCTACTTACATTTGTAATTAAGTGTTTAGTAAATGAAGAGTCTAGTCATCAATATATGCTCCAGACCTTGTCATGAACCTTGTCACATATCCTTGAAGAAAATGGCTCCGGAATGATGCTCAAGAAACCCTCAAGACAACCTCTTTAACGCTGCAATATCAGCCCTACATGTCATCTTGAAATTGCTGGAAAAGTCGGCTAAATAATATGTCACATCAGTTCAATGATAGGTCGGCTAATTATAGGTTTGAACAACTATAAATAGCCCAGAAATCTGCAAAGAAATCAAAGAAGTGAACTTCAGAGAGTTTGTGATTAAGTGAAGGCTTCAGGATAGGAACAAGTACGAGTTAAGAGTAGAAAGAAGTGTGGATATCTATGAGGTATTATAGCATAGTGAAGTCTATGATAAATACGACGTTAGGGCAGCATCCATCTGGATTAAGGTGCGGAATAAAGTGCTGAGGCACACTGTGATAAAGTGCAGATAAGGATTGTGTTCTATAGCATTCAAGTGTGGATTAAGGTACTTATCAAGTCAAAGTTTAAGTGTGGATTAAGGTATTGATCAAGTTAGAGTTTAAGTGCGGATTGGTCTGAAGTTAAAGTGCAGATAATTATGGGTAATCCTCGGTGATACCTATCTAAAGTAAAAGCAAGAACATAGCTATATTAAGTATAAAAAAATAAGCTGAAGTAAATGCGAAGAAAAGGGACAAGCTCTGAGATCCTAGGGGCGTTGTCATGAAGTATAGATAAGGTCTGTAATAAAGTGCATGAAAAGGGCTATGATCATAATACAAGGCTGCAACAATAACAGTGCATAGAAGGAAGAATCCAAGGCTGGTGGTGAACAATGCAGATCGGTGCAGGAAGGTGCAGAAAGGAGGGGTCATTAGAAGAAGCAGTGACAAGGTCTTGGAAGCACACAAGGGTCAAGGGTTTGTGTCATGGTTATGGTACTTGTCATATGAAAGTCTATAAGAAGAATTTCTTCTGGATTTTCCTCTCCAAGAGGGAGAGGTTTTGGCCTTGGCTTGAAGAGCCTAAATTTGTGTTTCTTGTTCTTTGATAATTAACTTGATGAAAGATACAATAAGCTAAGAATAGAATACATAAGTTAAATAAGTAAGCTCACAAGTAATTATTGAGTAGAGAATTTGAATTAATCACTAGCCCTCCAAATTCTCAACATGGGATGCCTTGGATGTATTACACAATCAATTAGCGGGAATTTCCTAATTAATAGGGGCTCAATTCCCTTAGGAATGCATGAGCAAGGATGGTCAGACAGGGGCAAGGAATTGGTTAAGTATTGGACCAAACTTGCTTAGATCAGCGTGAAAGAGTCAAAGATAGTGCAGAGAGCTCTAATCCTAAGAGAAGCACTGTATTGTTTCATATTCTTGACTTAATTCAATATACAGACAGCGGGGTTTTTAGTTGAGGTTGTCGTGAGATATATCTTTGTGTTGTGCGATTGAAATTATTTCTATTTCTTGTTCATGTGATTGTGCGATTTTAATTTGTTTTTGCAATTTGTAAGATAGATTCAAGTATTTTGTTTTATCATATTACAAAATACGTTGAATCTATGTGGATTTTCTACAATTTTAGACCAAAATTGTTCTACTCACATAAACCTTAACTCTGAAATATTAATATTATTAAGTGATTAATATATAAAACAAAGTCATTCTTTTTTATATATTAATATTTTTTTTAGTGATTATAGATCATTAATTAACTAAAGTTTTATTTAATAATAACAATATCAATAATCACATTAATATTAATATTTAATAGTACTAAAATATATAAAATAATAAAATAAATCAGTATTTTACCAATATGATATTTATATTAATAATATTATTATTAAAACTAAGGGTGTCTAACATATAGAGGAAATATTCTTCTTCACTAAATCGTGTGATATAATTCAAACAAGATTGCGATTGTTAGAGTAGGAATCACTCCCTCTGTTCATACGACAACAATGAACTGTTAGTCAGCGCAGTAGTTGAAGGCTTAGGTTAACAATAATTTCACTCGGTGAATCGTTGTAGTATTCACGGCTAGACTCGTCTATAAATTTATGTCTCTCCTTAGTGGATTCTTCAAATATTTGTTATGGTATCAGAGCCACGTGGGCTGTGTTGTGAGAGTCGTGAAGACTCGGTGAGAGGGTTGTGTGATCGGTGAGTGAAGATTTGATTTGATCATTGTTGTATGAGCGTCGAAGAAGTTGGGCGCAGTTTGAATGGAGTCGTAGAAGCTCCGCTGCATTTTATTTGCTTGTGAAGATCTGGAATCAGATTTTTGAGGAGAGTCGGTTGTGTAGAGTTGTCTAGCCATGCATGGTGTTGTTTTCTTTGGGGGCAGCGTGTGGAGGCCGTTGATATTGGCGCAACTGATGGAGAGCTATGAAGAGAGCCTCTGTGCGTATCTGATCTAGAGGTTTGTTGAAAGCAGCATAATAGTGTGTGCAGAGCCTGTTGTTTGGAGAGCTCGTTCAAATGAGTTTTACTCCTTCCTTGTTGATCATGGAAGACATGTGCCAGGTGGTCATCCTGGTGCTTGAAGTGTGAGAGCTGAGACGCGTGAGAGTTGAGCTCCCTAGGAAGTTTGTTGAATCAGTCTGCAGAGATAATCGCTTTGGTCAAGCTTGACATCGCGCTGTTGTGTGAAATCTGTTGCTATGTGACGTTGTTGTAAGTTGGTCAAGTGTGGAACCGTGTTGCTGCTAGTTGGAGTCGTTGTAAAAAACAATTGAGCAGTTTTTGTCCTTTTGTTTGGCTGTAACATTGAAAATTCCTTCAGTCGGTATAATCTCTTTTAAATTTTAAGAACAGTGTGTTTTCTAAGTGCAATCATCTATGAGATTGTGATTGTGTTTTTTAGAGGCTATATTTGTGATTTCAAATCTAGATCTACATTGTTGTGTGAAGATTAGTGTGGTTTTTTTCCCTAGTCAAGAGACAGTTGTTTTTCCTAGCGACAGAAAGTCTATTTCCCATTGAATTTGTGTTCGAAATCGTCGATTCTTACATGTTGGAGAATTGAAAGAGGCTTGGATGAGAAGAGGAGCTACCTGGAGTAGCGACCAACATAGAGTGGCGTTGTTTTGTGTGGTGCCTGTTGTGTGTGAGAGAAAGCATAAGAGCGAAAATAGATACCTCAGGTTGGTTATCATTTTTATATGCAATTTTTTTTTATTGCTGTTGGACTTGTATTAGGACGCCAAGCTTCCAGAAATGAGTGGGAAAATGTTTGACATTGATATTTTTTATGATTGTTTTTTAGAGAGTCCATTTGCGAGTATTTTTGTGCCGAGCAATATTTTGATTCAGGTAGTATTTTTGAATCAAAAGAGGTGGAGTATATTCCACATGATCTTGCAATCAAAGAATTACCAATTGATTATGAGAAAATGTGTAAGCTGTTGAGTCAAGAATTTGTTGACGATCCAGATGATGACCAAAGTGATGACCAAGGCTGTTAGAATTTTAATAACTAAATAAAAAATTCTTAATGCATAGTAAAAACATATCAAAATTGAAAAACTTTAAGCAATTTTAATGATATGTAAGCTCCAATAAAAACTTAATAAACGATTCTTTAAAATGCGGAATAAAATCTTAAAAGAATCAAAAAGTAAAAATTAAATTGCCCAGTAAATATTAAATACCTCCAGCCATTGGTGTTATAAATTTGTTTTGCTGAAACTGGAATTTGTTTTGCTGAAACTGCAAACTATTTTGCTGAAACTGAAATCTGTTTTGCTGAAACAACAAACTGTTTTGCTGAATCTGAAATCTGTTATGCTGAAACTGAAATCTGTTATGCTGAAACAGCAAACTGTTTTGTTGAATCTGAAATCTGTTATGCTGAAACTGAAATCTGTGTTTCGCTGAAACAACAAACTGTTTTGCTGAAACTGAAATCTGTGTTTAGCTGAAACAGCAAACTGTTTTGCTCAAACAACAAAATGTTTTGCTCAAACTCTTTAAAATAATATGCACGTACAGAAACCAGCAATAAAACAAAATCTCCGGTCCACAGAAGTCAAAGGTTTTCAGGAACAGAACACGTATATGAACATTTACGAAAATAACCATAAGCCTGAAGCTTTTCTTCAATTGGCTGTAATTAGAAATGCGTTTTTCTGTTAACTGAATTTACAGTGGTAGAAAAACTCTAACAGCAAATAAATCCTCTGTTTCCAGCAGAAGGGTAGATAGACTCTCAGCTTGAGAGTACACACAGTGGAGAAATTCTGAAGGCACTTCCAAGCTCTGCTCTTTCTTGCTTGATGGTGTAAAACTGAAGGCACTTCCAAGCTCTGCTCTTTCTTGCTTGATGGTGTAAAACTGAAGGGAATTGAGATAGTGAGCTTGGGGACCAAACATAAATCATTATAGCCTAGCTTCCATCAAGCTTCTGTTGGCTATGTGTCAACTGTTCCACGAATCATGGTAGAGAACTCCAGTGGGAGTAATGGACCACTTCAGTAGCTCCAACAATAAATTAATTATCTGCGGTTGATTTCAGTAATTTATGGAAATTACTGCAGTTAGTTTCCATAAATTAAGGAAACAACTACAAATTAGTTTTCAGAAATAAATACGTTGGGAGGCAGCTTTCCAGAAATTAAGCAGCCGTTTCCAGAAATTGAGGGAGCTTAACATTCTCCCACTTGGTCCATACTTCCAAACTTAATGTCTCATCTTAAAACCCATTGATAATCTGTATTAAGTAATAGAGACATGAATCATGGCGATAAGTCCTCTAATGACGAGTATTATCTTCCATGTATTACTATGTATTTATTCTTATTAAAATTCATGTGGTAACATTTTCTTAATGAATAAACCCTATGTTTATTCTTGGTCCTACACTGATGAATTCTCTCAAATCAAATTAAGGTGCACATAAATATGAGAAAAACATCATAGAATTTAAGAATTTCATTAAAATAACATTGTTCATACAATGAGAAACTACATAATGGAACCAAGTCCCATATTCATTACATGATCCTTGAATTTAAACGGTGGCATGCCCTTAGTCAAAGGATCAGTGAACATCAACTCAGTGCTAATGTGTTCAATGACCACTTTCTTTTCCTTAACACGTTCCCCTATAGCTAAATACTTAATGTCGATATGTTTATTTCGACTCCCACTTTTGTTGTTCTTAGCCATAAAAACAGCAGCTGAATTGTCGCAGTATATTCTCAATGGCTTAGAGATAGAATTCATAATTCTAAGCCCAGAAATGAAATTCTTAAGCCATACACCATGTAAAGTAGCCTCAAAACAGGAGACGAACTCGGCTTCCATAGTAGAAGTGGCAATCAAAGTCTGCTTGGCACTCCTCCATGATACAGCTCCACCGGCCATCATAAAAATGTATCCTGATGTTGATTTGCGTGAATCAACACATCCAGCAAAGTCAGAATCTGAGTAGCCAATCACTTCCAAATTGTCCGTCCGTCTGTACATAAGCATGTAGTCTTTGGTTCCTTGAAGGTACCTCATTACTTTCTTTGCAGCTCTCTAGTGGTCTAAACATGGATTACTCTGATATCGTCCCAACATTCCCACAACAAATGCAATGTCAGGTCTTGTGCAAACTTGAGCATACATTAAGCTTCCGACAGCAGAAGCATATGGAATGTTCTTCATTTGTTCCCTTTCAAATTCGTTCTTCAGGCATTGGTTCAAATTGAACCTATCACCCTTCACAATGGGAGCAACACTTGGTGAACAATCCTTCATCTGAAATCTCTCTAAAATTTTATTAATATAGGTTTCCTGAGACAGACCCAAGATGCCTCGAAATCTGTCTCTATGGATCTTAATGCCAATGACATAAGATGCCTCACCCATATTTTTCATATCAAATTTTTTAGAGAGGAATTGTTTCACCTCATGCAACAAACCCTTATCATTGGTTGCTAGCAAAATGTCATCCACATATAAAATAAGAAAACAGATTTTACTCCCACTGACTTTAAGATATATACATTCATCCTTAATGTTTTCTCCAAAACCGAAAGAAGAAATTACATCATGAAATTTCAAATACCATTGGCGGGATGCTTGTTTTAATCCGTATAATGACTTCTTGAGCTTGCAAACCAAATGCTCACCATCACTAGAGGAGAACCCTTCAGGTTGTTTCATGTAAACCTCCTCCTCTAGATCTCCATTGAGAAATGTCGTTTTCACATCCATTTGATGCAACTCCAAGTCAAAATGGGCTATGAATGCCATAATAATGCGCAAGGAATCTTTCTTAGATACAGGAGAGAAAGTCTCCTTGTAATCAATTCCTTCTTTCTGAGTGAATCCCTTTGCAACGAGTCTAGCCTTGTATCTCTCAATGTTGCCCAATGAGTCTTTCTTTGTCTTAAAGACCCATTTTGATCCAATGGCTTTTGCACCACTAGGCAACTCAACAAGATCCCAGACTTCATTACTCTTCATAGAATTCATCTCTTCCTTCATGGCATCGTACCATAATTCTGATTCTTTGCAACTCATGGCTTGTGAAAAAGACTGAGGATCATTTTCGGCTCCAATGTCATAGTCAGATTCTTGCAGATACACAACATAATCATCAGGAATTGCTGATCTCTTTGGTCTAGTAGATCTTCTTAATGTTGTCCCACCATCTTCCTGAGAAGTATGTGGTTCAACTTGTTGTTCAAAAGTTCTTGGCAATTCTTGAACTATCTGATCTACTAGAATATCGTCAGCAGCTTGTGGAACTTCAACAATTGGTTGTTCAACACCAGTTTGTACTTGAGGGGTGCTGTGAACAATAACCAATATTTCACTTGAGGTGGAAGGTTGAGATTCTGAATGATCCTTCTCAGAAACTATGTTCCTGGTTTGATCGCTCCCACTGATCAAGTCATTTTCAAGAAACTTTGCATTTCTTGACTCCACAATCCTAGTGCTGTGAGATGGACAGTAAAATCTGTAACCTTTAGACCTTTCAGCATATCCAATGAAATACCCACTAATGGTCCTTGGGTCCAGTTTCTTCTCTTGTGGATTATAAATTCTCACTTCGGACGGGGATCCCCAAACGCGCATATGTCGCAAACTCGGTTTCCAACCTTTCCATAATTCAAATGGCGTTTTAGGAACAGCCTTGGTTGGAACTCGGTTTAATATATACACTGTCGTCTTAAGTGCTTCAGTCCACAAGAATTTAGGAAGATTAGAGCTGCTAAGCATGCTCCGCACCATGTCCAATAATGTTCGGTTTCTTCTTTCTGCTACACCATTCTGGTCGGGTGAACTAGGCATGGTGTATTGGGCAACAATCCCATGCTCTTGAAGAAATTTAGCGAATGGCCCAGGTGCTTGTCCATCTTCTGTGTATCTACCATAATATTCTCCACCTCTATCTGATCTCACGATCTTAATTTGCTTGCCGCATTGATTCTCTACTTCAGCCTTAAAGATCTTAAAGGCATCTAATGCTTCGCTCTTTTTGTGAAGCATGTAGAGATACATATATCGTGAGTAATCATCTATAAAAGAGATGAAGTATTTCTGACCATGTGAGTCCATGTCTGGACTACATATATCAGTATGTATGATCTCTAATATGTCTGAACTCCTATTCGCACCTTTCTTTGACTTGTTGGTCTGCTTTCCCTTTATGCAGTCCACACAAGTCTCAAAATCAGTAAAATCTAGAGTATTAAGTACCCCTTCATTTACCAATCTTTTAATTCTATCTATGAAGATATGACCTAGTCTCCGGTGCCATAATTTAGAGGAATTTTCATCAATAACACATCTTTTAATACCAGTGTGAACATGCATTGAATCATAAGTGACATTGTTTTGTAAATTAATGCAATAAAGACCATTAGACAAAATATCATTCCCAACATAATCAGATTTATAAAATAAACTAAATGATGTTTCTGAAAAGTTAAAGGAATATCCAAAAGGTACAAGCCTTGAAACTAAAATCAAGTTTCTAGAGAAACTTGGTACATAAAAGGTCTTTTCTAATTCTAAAACAAAACCACTACTTAAAGTTAAATAGCATGTTCCTATAGCCTCCACATGCGAGCCCATCTTGTTTCCTGATAAGATGCTTTGCTCACTTCCCACCGGCTTCCTTCGGTTTTGCAAACCCTGCAAGGAATTCGAAATGTGAATTGTTGATCCAGAATCAATCCACCATGTGTTAACATTGACATTAACCATATTAGATTCATAACAAACAAACGAGATTGGATTACCTTTATCTGCAAGCCATTTCTGAAATTTGGCGCATTCCTTCTTCATGTGTCCCTTCTTTTTACAGAATAAACACTTGGAATCCTTCTTGATATTGGCTTGGGGAGGTATTTTACCTTTCCCTTTCCGATTGGCTTGAGATTTTCCCTTTCCTCGCGTTGCCAGCATTGCACTTTCTCCCATTTCCATCACCAGTCTCTCTTCCTCTTGAACACACATGGTCATGAGTTCATTAATTGACCATTTATCCTTATGTGTGTTGTATGAGATTTTGAAGGGTCCGTATTGGTGTGGAAGGGTGTTCAGGATGTAGTGCACCAGGAAAGATTCTGATATTTCAACCTCGAGTTTCTTCAATTGAGCGGCAGTGTCCCTCATTTGCATGATGTGCTCGCGCACACCTTTTACACTGGTGAGCCTTAGGGATGAAAACTTCATGATTAGGGTGCTTGCAAGTGCCTTGTCTGAAGTGACAAATTGATCATCAATGGCTTTCAGCAAGTCTCGGACTTTGTCATGCTATTCAACAGAACCACGGATACCAGCTGAAATTTTAGTCTTAATGAACATCACGCTTAAACGATTAGATCGTTCCCATCGTTCATAAAGCGCGATGTCTGTTGCAGTGCTGGTATTAGTGAGTGATGGTGGTTCATCTTTCCTAATAGCATAGTCTATGTCCATCCACCCTAAATGAAGGAGAACTCTCTCCTTCCAGACTTTATAGTTATCTCCCTTAAGTTCAGGGATATCAGTACGAATTTCAGAGAAATGTGCAGGTTGTACAACTGCATAAAATTAAAATATACATGCTTATGTTAAAATTGAGGCATAAAATTTTCATGCTTTACCAATGTAAATCATGCTTAAAATTGAATCTAATGACATAAAAATTGTCTGTGAACTAAAATTTTAATTCAAGCAGATTCAATTATTCTTTATGATAGAATTTATCAAATTCTATCTTAGTTTTGAACTTTATGATAAAACTATTAATTCATAACTCCTGTGGGTAAATTATAAATATTTTATCCTAATCAATTATATAAATATAATAAAAATTCCTCTGGGATAAAATTTATTATATTTAATATAATTAATTACAATTAATGTCTAAACTTTATGTGATCCTAATCAAACATAATATATAACTTTATTTAATCAGAGATGCTGTGGCTATTCTCTAATTAATTAAAATTATATGGATCACTAGACATTATTTTCATAAAATCAACTTATAATTTGCATGAATAAAACTATAATATTCATGCATAACATTTAACCATAGGTCTCGTATAATAACATGTTTTAATTAAAGTTTAAACAATTAAATTCATGCAAGCTAAATACGAGCATATTTTCCAAATTGCATATAATAAAACTAAGTACATATTACATGCATAAAAATTGAACAGATATATTTTCAAAATAAATGTTTTAATTCAGAAAATTTTAAAATAAAACATTTAGCCAAAATCTGTCTATAATTACCAAGGCAAAGATAAAACCTAAGGCTCCGATACCAAATGTTAGAATTTTAATAACTAAATAAAAAATTCTTAATGCATAGTAAAAACATATCAAAATTGAAAAACTTTAAGCAATTTTAATGATATGTAAGCTCCAATAAAAACTTAATAAACGATTCTTTAAAATGCGGAATAAAATCTTAAAAGAATCAAAAAGTAAAAATTAAATTGCCCAGTAAATCTTAAATACCTCCAGCCATTGGTGTTGTAAATTTGTTTTGCTGAAACTGGAATTTGTTTTGCTGAAACTGCAAACTGTTTTGCTGAAACTGAAATCTGTTATGCTGAAACAACAAACTGTTTT